>NNCF01126836.1:324872-368956 GCA_002313205.1 Laupala kohalensis | reverse complement strand
TTGCAATCTGATGTGGATGATGACATGTCGTTCACATACAATAAAAAGAGTACAGGGCCGAGAATTGAACCTTGGGGTACTCCGCAAATAAGTGGCTTTGTTTCTGAGAGACAACGCTGAAGTATTTTAATTTTAGTATAAGATATTTCGACCTGTTGATATCTATCTTTTAAATAAGAAGTTAGCCATTGATGTGGAAGTCCACAAATGCCTACAGAATGCAATTTGGAAAAGAGAATTTCGTGATCGATGACATTGAATGCTTTGGATAAATCAAGAAAAAAAACTGAAGATTTTCTCCACGGTCAAGGGATGTGGTAACATCGTTTAAAAAAGAAAATATGGCGCTTATAGTGGAAAAGGATTTCCTAAAACCGTGTTGATCGTCAGAGATAATGTTATTTTTTGATAAAAAATCTAGAAGACGCTTATAGAACAATTTTTCTAGGATTTTTGAGAAAGTGGGTAGTAGAGATATTGGTCGATAATTTCCAATATTAAGTTTGTTTTGTTTCTTGTGTAAAGGTTTCACTTTAGCTCTTTTAAATATGTTAGGAAACACTCCTTCCGATAAAGAACTATTAAAAATATTTATGAGTGAATTTAATATAGCGTGGGACGAAAATTTAACAATAAACTCGGGTATATCATCTATGCCTGTTGAAAATTTGTTTCTTAATTAACTGATGATTCTCATGACTTCACTGGCGTTAGTTTCAGAAGTGAACATAGAATTTGGTACGAGGGTGGATATAACTGGAGGACATTGATTTGGATATATTTTGTTCGTTATTTTACCTACTTCTGAGAAGTAAGAATTGAACAAATTTGCTATGTACTGAAGATTTGATACGATTTTGCCATCGTTTGGCAGATAAATATTTTCTTCGCAATTTTCGGAAGTTGACGTGTATTTTTTAACAATATTCCACATGGCTTTCATCCGGTTGTTCGATTTTAATACCTGCCTGTCGTTTTGCATAATTTTAGCTGCATAGACTAATTTTCGAGGAATAGTCTTATATTGACGAAAATACTCATGATTACGAAAATAATCATGGGATTCAGGTGGTTGGTTATAGAGTTTTGAAAGATAATATAAACTGCGTTTGTTTTTTGAAGAAATTCTTATCCCTTGGGTGATCCATATGTTATATTTCTTTGTGTTAATTAACTTGCGTTTTATGGGAAAGCTAGAGTTGTAATGTTTTAGGAATATTGAGATAAATTCATTGAATTTGTCGTCGGTGTTTTGGCAATTGTAAACGTCTTTCCATGTTTCTTCACGCAAATAATTTATAAATATGGATTGATTTGCGTCATTTAACTCTCTTGAAAACTTGTAATGGATTTTAAGTGGTTTTAGTTTATCATTAATAGTCAATACACGAGCAAGGTGATCGCTGTATCGGGCGATAAACACTTGATTCCATTGTTGACGATAATTTGATCTAGCAATGTTTGAGATGAACCGGAGAGAGAAGTGGGGTCGTTTATCGAAGTAATAAGGTTGAAGGAGTCGATAAGATTCTTGAATCGATTAATTGGTGAATGTGCAGAGTCGGATGTACTCAGGAATCGATGTTGAAATCACCACATTTAAAGAAAGATTTAGTAGATATATGTGTGATATTCTTTAAAACAATTTCGAAGTTCCGAAAAAATATGCCAAGATCTGATTGAGGAGGTCTATAAATACACAAAACAACAATAGTTGTGTCGGTCAGATTAATTGCAGAAAATTCGAATACACTATCTACGCAGAAGTTCTCGTAGCCTGACAGTGGAGAAGATAAAATATCATTACGAACGTAGATACTCGTACTTCCGCACAGTGTGATATTTTGAAGATCTAGCAGGACAAAATTCTTTCTTTGGTTGATTGCTTCCTGGGATTTATTTTATGAAATAAAGATACGGTGTGAACGTTTTAAAATTATATTCAGACATAAAATTTACATTATTTACAAGATTACACTTGAAATTTGTACATAATATATATGAATATTTTGTAAATTTTCTATTCTTAGGTATGTATAAAGTTTTTATGATAATTATAATTAAATAAACAAAATATATATATAATTTGTTTTGTTTATTTAATTATAATAATATGTACGTTTAATAACTTACAATGTCAAAACATTTTATTATATACAAACTTAGATGAAATATTCAAAAATCCATGTTCAAGTCTGATTGTAAAGTAGATAATTATCTAGGATACCTACTATTTATAAAATGTTTGTTGATTCACAATAATATTAATCAGAATCGCTATCAGGTTCATCAAAATCAGATTCTTCTAATTGACTTTCACCTTGTTCGTTTGGAGCTCTTATTTCTATAAGCTCACACACTTCTGGAGTAATTTGCCCTCGTTTGGCTTTCGGAGAAGAACGTAAACTTGCAATATATGGGTCGGATGTAATTAGTAACCTATTTAATAAATCTCTATTGGTATCAAGTCTTGAAGTCTTTCTAGTGAACAATTCCCTAAATATCTTATTGTGCTTATTCCTAGCCTTATGTGCCTCTTCTGAAAGTTGACCGATTGGGAGAATACACGAAGAAATAATATCTTTGCCATGGAAAAGTATTTTATGTACACTTATAGACATTGGGTACCAAGAATACTCTTCGATGTACAAATCGCTTGTTGCTTTGGCGTATTCATCAAATTTATAGCTATTGATGGGAAAGCCACTATTAATGCATTCTAATATGACGTGGAAGCGCTTGATAAGCTCAATTTTGACACCTGTTATTTCTGCTGACTTTTTAGCATTCCTAAAAATTTTACGGGCTGTGTTGCCATCATTTGTGTTTCCAGTGTGTTGCTTAGGCATATCGACCAATAAACCTAATTCCCGCCTAAATTTATCTTGTACAATCTTTTTTTTTTCAGCTACAATATTTTTGTTCTCATTTCCTCGGGCTTGCCATGATTTTATATTGAGCAGATACGAAATGTGTAATATGCATTCATGCAATGGACAAGCCTAGAGAAAGAACATTTCTATTAAAAGTCTTTGCTATTATGACGCTTCTGTTATTCATGTCTTTAGGTTTTGTTCCACATAAATAACAAGTTTGTGTGGAAGCACAAGACGCAATGGCATTAATATTTTGCCATCAACCATGCAGAATATCAATTTTGAATTTATCAAAACTTCCGTCTCATTTACAAAAATCTTAGTTGGTGACAGAGTTTCAATTTCGTTTTTAATTTTATCGACTTCTGTTGTTATCAAATTTACAGTTTTCTTTGCAAATACAAATTTTATTGGACGACAATATCTGGTTGAGGCAGGTGAATGGTTTTGCCACACAATTTTTCTAATGTTATGCTCTTCCACGATTATTTGGATTGGCAGCATCGAAATGCTAAATAGACTTACGTCACTGCATTGCTCCTCAGAAAATTTTTGTTTGTATTTGGTTTGTTCAGCTCCATCACAACCTCATTTGACAATTATTTCCATACCTTTTAAGTCATCTATAGTCTTTAAAACTTCTTCTTGGGCTTTGCACAATCGTGTGATTGTGTGATCCATCAAAGTTTGAAGTGTAACTTCAGCGCGTGTTTCAGTTACACTTATGTCAGAAGGGTAGCATAACTGTTTCGCCGCTTTCACCTTGTGATATGGCGGATACATTTTACTATTAATTTCGTTAGCTTGATGACGTTTGTATTGTATTGATGTGTTGAAAGGTTCGCGTCAACTATCAGTGCAACATCTTTGTCTACGGAAAGTCCTTCGTGTTTTTTACTTCCAAAACACTTTCGCGCTTTCTTTATTGCAGTACCTCTTCTAGTTGAAAAGGCGCAGAGCTCTTTTACGATAGCAGCAGAATCCCTTTTTCCACCCTTGCGAAGATTTACTTCGGTTGCCATGGACAATTATTTCTGACTTGTCGTCTCAAGAAGATGCAGGATTCGTCGCCTCTTCGTTTTAGTGCTAGAAGTTTCAAAGTCCTTTTGTGGTCTTCCGGCCCGGCTACTGGGACAAGGAAGTTGAATATTTATTTCAATGTCATTGACAAAATCGGCGAAAGAAAAATGCTCATGCAACCACGATGAATTTGCGTTTAAGAAACGTTCTCGGCGTCTGCCCGATTTTGCCCATTTTTCATCTATTCGTTTACTATAGCTCCTGATTCTTGCTTTTAATTTATTTAAAATTTCATCTGAAAATGACGGATCACCCAGTTCTCTCAGTATATAATGCGATAAAGCATCTGTTCGTGATTCTTTCACATTGCCGAACCAAACATCGAAAAATGAGAGTCGTGAAATTTGCGATGTCATTCTGAAAACGGAGAAAAAATGTATGAGTGTCGCAAACTTCCACAAACAAACTATCATGTTACTTAAAGTATACAAGTAGTGCAATCAGAAAAACATACCATCATACCGGTATTTTTCGGTATACTATACTAAAAGTTTAATTCAAACAGAGTTTGCTATTTTTCTTGTAATAAAATTAACTGGGTGTTTTATTTTAACGTTTACCAATAATTTAGAAAACATATAAAAGCAAAAACATTTGTGAGCTTACCTTAACAGTCACATAAACAATATAACAACAATCAATCACTACTAGAGCACAGAAACAGCGTATTCATCAAACGAACTCATACGAATGACGGCAAGCCGACCCTTTTTTCTATTGTTTCGCGTGACTTCTTGGAAAATAGACCTTATTTTGTTGAAATTTGATTCGTCTCTGCTTACATTCAACCGGTTTTCTGCATGTGCAAATTGGTGCATTTTTTAAATTTTGTCCTGCTAGATATTCAAAATATTACACTGTGCTTTGTGGAGATTTTTTCCATTAAAATTTTGCCGACAGTAAGAACTTGCTAAATAATAATTAGAAATAGCAGTATCGATGATGTTGTTGGTTGAAAACCAATGTTCTGTGAGGCATAGCAAATCGAATGGATTTTCGTGTACCAGAATTTCAATGTCTGTTAATTTGTTTGATAGGGTTTGGATATTATGATGAAATATAATTATTTTATTTTCGCAAAGTTTGTGATTCACGAGAAATAGAATCGACGGTAGATTGTGGAGAGGAATTTGAATTTGGTACAGCTTCTAGTTCCGGATCAAGCCCGCACACTGCACCCGAACGCGATTGTCACCTTCGAGTACCACATCGTACTCCTGAGCACAAGTTGTAACAGTGTACGGGGGAATAGATGAGGGCGTGGGAGATGAAGCAGGAGATGAAAGAACGGGGACAGGAGAAGAAATGGGTGTGGAGATAGGAGGAGGAGATGATGACGAGGTAGGAGCAGGAGGAGGTGGAGGAATGGGTAAAGGGGCAGGTGGATGAAGTGAGGTCAGATGTGAAGCTAGGAGAGAACCGAAGTGATGTTCCCAGACGGTAGGAAGGACGGTGAGAATTCCTGATCGTAGTCCTACCGCCGAACGTGTTCTTATTGACTTCTTTCAGCGCACTGATCCGTGTGTTAATATAATGTACCAAGTCATCGTACGCCTTGTGAAGATCAGCTTTGAATGAGTTGAGGAATGCGATAGTGTCCATTGTTGTGAGTTAGTTAGCAACTTAATGACAAAAGCAAATGATAATACACGAAAACTGGCAACTAACACTGAATGAAGGATATTAGTATAATAATATATAAGTTACAAATGAGATATTAAATAAATCAAATATACAAACAAACCTACGACAAAAATGATTGAAATAATTATTTAGGGCGACCACTGGAGGTTATTTAATTCGACAATAACTATTCTATATTATATTAAAATGTAAACAAATACGAAAGAATCAAGAAAAACCAATTGTAAAATGATGTAATAATTCTATGAAATTATGACGACGAAAACGTGGGTGCAACAATAGGGCAGGGTTTCTTTGATAGTTTAATTATTATGTGATAGAATGTGCACGAGAAATTCTAAATGCACCCCAATGTTTACTCCTTATGCACCAAGAAACTAAATTAGTGATTCTGTTTGTATATACGTAAACTTTATCACAGCTTTGAGAAGCACTTGAATGAAAACAATACGATGTATGTTAGGTCCGTTAAGCTTGATAAACCTTAGAAAAAGTTTTTAATGTTTTTTCCACTTAACACACACAAAACAAACAAATTTTACAGTACAATAAAGGTAGGAAGTAAATGCAACAACTTAATCACAAAAACTCAAGAAAAATAAAATAATTAGGAATATTAAACTGAAAAAATACGAAGAACTCATTCACAACCGTAGCTAACGCAAGGAGCAGGGTAGTCAACTCTAGCTAGCTCTTGAAAAATATAATTTGTTAAAAAATACATACACATTTTCAATGTTTAAAGAATTTTTATTCTTTCAATTTTCAGCTAAATTAACCATAGTTAATGTTCAATGTGCAGCAATTTTACGAATATATAATTTGAATGACCGCACCTTGATTCATGCTGCGCCACGTGGTGGTTTTATGAATCACCTGTCCGTGACGTCTTTCCTCTTACGAGCCCCTCTTGTTTATACAGTCCTGTTGGAGTGGCCACGAATGAACATGGACGATACATTTTTAAATAAATGGTTGTTGAAAACAAAAGAGGACCAAACTGCGGAATGACACGAATATTTTTCAATGGGTGATAATGAAATGTTACAGTTTCTGTTATCTAACGAGACAGCACGAGGCTATTCTCAACTCTCATTGTTTGAGATGTATAAAATATTTAATTTTTAGCGTCTATTGTCCAAAGGAAAAAAGGCGTTTAATATAAATATTCGGAACCAATTGTGAGTATATTCTTTCTGCAGGATCAGGATGCCAGCGGATACATTTTTCAATAAATGTGCTCATAACCCATTAGATCCTTCGCCGTATTATGAGAGACGTACTGTGTGGATTTGGTGTGTCATGTGAAGCACGGTAGGTTTTCTTTTAAGGTACTTTTACGTTTAACCTTGAAAGGAGAAAGGGAAAACTATATCTGAATTGAAAAATAAATTAATGATCATACGGTATGGCGAATAAAAAACAAAAGTGTTAACTACATAATGAAATAATTTCATGTTTCACTAGCAATCCTTCCAAGAAATGAATAACACGAATTTAAATGAAATGTGGAGATAAATCGTTATTTAAAGGAGTAGCACCAGGCTATTTGAAAAATATTCATGTTTCTGCAGAAGATAAAATATATCGTTCAGCGTAGTTTCCTTGAATTCTTACCATGGCTTTTAGTTTATATGACTGTTTTCAATATCTGCCAGTTTGCCAATTGGTAATAACTGTCATTACTTTTGTTACCACGTAAGTAAAATTTTATAACTAAGAGACGTCCATAACATTTAACTTTCATTTATATATTAAGAATGCATTTCCGTAACGTTGTTCCAGAATATCTAAATTGAACTTTGAGAAATAGGTTATAAATGCCGTGAGTCTGCACCTGCATTGCACAAAGTACGAATATTAGTCTTAAACCCACAGAGGCTGCAAATAGAACTAAAACTGTTTGAAAGTGAGTGCCAAGGTGCAACTCAGCTGTTGGACAAAAAATGGAGCGAAAATAAATAGATTTTGTGGTTTGACAATCGCAGAAATCGAAATAATCTGATATAGTTCTGATGTCCAATAATTAGTTTAGTTCTGATTTCCAATGGTAAATTTTGTGAAATTAATCGTAAGTACACAGTAAAAGGTCGTACCATACTTCTCTTGTGATGGAGACTTCTCTACTCTTGAGAAGCATGAAAAGAAGGCGAAAGAATACACTTTAAAAGACGTGGTTGATGTACGAATGTACTACAAAATTATGCAATAAAACTCATTTATTTGAATTGTAAAGGAGGAATTCTATGACTTGGGAACAGCGAGGTAACTCTAATTTACTGTTAATGAGTTTGGAAAGCTTGGATCTCCAAGGTGTAATTAATGGCCTTAAAAATATACAACTTTATCAAAATTGGACAAGATATTGATAAGGCTTTTCCGAAAAGCAAAAGGGCTACCATGGTTAATATCGTTTCAAAACTCGGAAACAAGCTAATATTTTAAAGAAGATCCGAATCATACAAAACAAAGCACAGCTATTGATTGATTGGTGCATTGAAATGAATGTACTTGCATAATGTAACTTGCCACATCATGACTTAGTCAATAATGTAAGAAAACAAAAATTGAGAATGGAAAAAATGGGCCTCGATACAAAAACTTTTTTTGTTCCTTCTCTTAAAATGTGGTATGGAAAAATCCAAATAAAATATACAACTGACAAAGTGATTAGGGCAACTGGAAGTTGTTCTAAAACCCAACAGATGTGCTAGCTATTTAGATTGTTATGGCTTACAATGTACTTGTTTGCAGTCATTTGACCCATAATATTTCACCAGTCCACAATTAGACTTCACTTAATTAATATGATTTTATTATCTTCTTCGACGAAATGCTATTTTATACATCGCAAAATTTTGGAAGAAAATTTCTTCTAACTAAAAATGATTTTTTGCAAAACTGTGTTTTCATATTCCGAAACTGTTTTACTTTGACACGCGGGGAAATGATTATGTATTAATTTTGGCAGTTATGGAAATGCGCTATGTGAAAATCTCGGTCAGTCTGTAACGTCAAATGCACAAACACTATTTGTTCATGTGAAGTGTGCATATAAGGGTCGTCAGTTCAAGTCTTATAAAGGGCCGCAAATTGGTGTGTCTAGGTATCTCGTGGCAGTCTTCACCGGACATGTGGCTCCATTATTTCCTTATATCAGTGATACAGGATGCAAACCTCCGGAGAGTGCCATTTTTTCTCAGTTAGTGGATCTAATTGTTTTGTCCAGTGAGTAAGTAAAAAGTATTCCTTTTCGCTTAAATACACACACATGCAATATATGCAATACATACATAGTTGAAAAACTAATTTTAAAATAAATATCATTTGAAAATCTTTATCTACTAATAGATTTTTTAATTCGATATTATATTGCAGCTCTTTAACATATTTTGTAGGATAAAGGTACAAATAGTGGACCATTTCTAGTTTGAATACAATTAAAAAGATATCCAGTGAGACAAAAAGTTGACAGTTTTAATTATTCGACTAAGTACACACAGATCTCTTCATTGTTTAAAATTCTGGCCCCTACCTGCCTACAGTATGATGTTGGTTACTAGAACATTGCGAGAAAAAGAATTAGCGGCGTCCTTTCTTCCTCACTCCGTAACTTTTATGATTTAAAATGTATCATAGTGAAATTTGAAGTGAGGGTGCTTTTATGTGTTCGACACTAGAGCAAAAATTTGAGAGAATCACGTATCGTTGTCTTGGTGGGTGAATACCCCAACCTGTTGGTAAGAGAAATATGCACGTCATCCGTCGATCGCAGTAAGATTGTCCTCCGTATTGTGAGGAGTTTGTAATGCTGTCCCTACTTGTTATATTGACAAAACGGGTGGAACTTATGGCACTTTCCTGACTTATTTACTAAAAAACGATTTTTTTGAGCGATATACTTTAACTTTTGTGTAATAATAAGCCTAACGAGTCTGTCTGACGCAAAACCTATTCGCAGTCACTTAGTGAAGTGATTGGGAATATGGGGGTTGACACAACATCAATGAATAAGTTTAGATAATGATTGTTCAATGGATGCAGTGAGATCACTCTAAAAATTATTTATACAAATGTAATGCTTACGTCTAGTTACATTAAGTATAGTTCTCATTGTCACAGATCAAACGATTTACCGTAAACGCGAAACAAGCCCAATCTTCCTAAAGAGGAGAAAGGTTGAAGGGGGTGTCTTGCAGTGGATTACTCCCATTAGTAAAAAAACACATAAACCAAGTTCCTTGAACAAATGCACACTTTCCAGTCCCTTCAGAGGAAGTGTGGGGATGTGAGGTGGGGGTGGTCTTCAGAGTAAACATTATAGAGTCTGTATACGAGAGGTCAGTTCTCCGTGATAATAGTATAAAATTAAAGTGTAATAGTTTTGACTGATTTTCCTGAAGTTTTCTTCACTCGACACATGTTCCTACTCGAATGGGGTAGCTCAGAAACTTCTCAATGAGTGTGTCTTGATAATACAAGTAAGCATCCTCTGTCCAAATTCCACTGTGTTGCATCGATGCATTTTAAAACATATTAGTTATGAAGCGATGAAGGTACTGTGCAGCTAACTTAGACACGCAGTGTCATTAGACTCCAAGTGTTCTCGCCATTTATGGTTTGATACAAAGTTCTTATTTTTTTTAGTTTCTTGAGGTAAATAAAAATTATTTCCATTCTTACAATTGTAGGAAGAAAATTAACTTTCTACACACGTTTTTACTACCTGCTGTATTTGTATTTGCAGTGCTCGGGAATATATACTTACGATATCTACAAATTGAAGAAGTGAATGCTGAATTCAAAGAAATGTACATTCCAGAAGGACTGAATATTTTTTCTGTAATATGTGGTATTTTATCTGCAACTGGTCTGAGTCTGCTCTCGAACTTTAGCATATGTATTATTTACCGCGTACATTATTGGGGTTATTGGATCTGCGGGTTTTTTTGTGTTATATATCTCTGTATTCAGGTAAGAAAATAACTGTTTATGTGACGTTTTTCTTAGATTTTATGTGTAAAAAAATTTATATATTTATAGTAACTTAATTTATTATTATTCGTTTCAAATAAACCTGGGAATAATATAACGAGGGAAAAATATGGCCTCTGCGTTCATTCCTTCCATTATGCAGATTGCCAAGTGACGATACTAAAGGGTCCTTTCATCAAAATGTTATAACAATAAAGAAAATGAAATAATAGTTAAGTTTACGTCCTGAAATAGAAAATGCTATAGTAAAAAACGTGAAACATATTACTTAAACATGGAGAGAAATAACAGAAACAACGTTGGAGTGGAACACAAATATGGATATTTTGTGTTTTTCGCCGATTTCACTCGAAAGAAAATGAATGAATATTGTAGTTGTACATAGTATTGGCACTCGTGAATACTCACGCGTTCGTTAAGAATTGAGATCGTCAAATCATTTAATATTTCGAAATTGTTACTTCCTTGCAGAAATGATGAACATTGGTAAGATCCACATAAAAATGCACATTTGTTGACTGATCTTTAATTTTCTTTTATTTTAACAAATGCTTTGTATCTCACACGTACATTTACGACTGTTATGTGTTTAGTAAACTAACGACATATTTCTATATTTCTTGTTACCTTTTGATTTTCAGACGTACATAACCAAGGTGCATGAACCTACTATCTCTACTACGACAATGTTCAATATTCGTCTTACTCTTCTAATTTTTGTTGTATTGACGGCAGTTGTGACTGTACTTACCGGGAAATATGCAAAAGATGCATTAGGAGGTGCGTGAAATAATTTTTTTTTTAAAAAAGGAAGGAATATGGAAAGGAAATTGTCACATGCAATGATTTTAATTTTTTAATGCTAAAAAATCTTGATTCGCATTAAAGGCTGACAACATAAAAATCAAAGGGATAATGAAAATTCTGGGAAACAGTACTTTTCGATGGGCTCTAATGACCTTTGATGTTGACGAGCCCTAAAGCCCCACGAAAAAAAAAAAAAAAAGTACTTTTCGGTCTGATATTATAGTCTATAATAGTATATTATTATTTTTTCAACAAGAGGCAAAAACGTTTTTAATTGTGACAATATACACCGGTATGCCGGTAGATATTTGTTAATGTTGCGTAACATTATACATGAATTCATCCCATTTTTATCTCATTAACGTAGAAAGTTTCCTCACAAATCCTGCGATATGCTTTTTTCAGATTTTGTAATGTTTCAGTTGGAAAAAATTGTGGGAAACTGTAGCTGGTTATGTTGGGACAGACTAGAAGTGAAAAATGGGGAAATAAATCTTGACCAAATTTTGTTTTTCAAAATGTTCTGTTACTCAAAAACAATATATTCTTAAAAAATCCTAAAGTGTATTATTTTCACAGGGTTGACTTTCTAAACGATCGGGCTCATTGAAAAATTTGACTAAAATTTCTAGATGCTTTCGAAGTATTCCGCGATACTTTCGAAGTACGGTTTAGATTTTTATTGCATAATTCAATGGCGATTGAGAAGAAGTAGTTGTATAAAAATAAATACTTTCACACTAGCTAGTCGGCGGGTACTGCTAGTATTTGATATAACTCGAACCATTCTTTCGCTTCTAGTACTAACCATTCATTCGTATTTGGCTTACACTTGTCAGTTCCTTGATGTAGTGGTCCCTTAATTCCTGAGAAGTCTCTTTCGTATTGTAATTTTTTCTTTCCATTTTTAGATAACGATAGATTGCAATGGAGTCCAAACGATGGAGGATATGTACTACATGTTGTAACTACATTTTCACAATGGGCAATGGTATTTTTAGCTAATATTTATTTTGCGACGTTCTCTGACGATTTCAAGCGTTTTTTACTAACACCAGCATTATTAAAGGTGAGCAATAATAACAACGGTAAATGATAATTTTCAATGAACTATGTACAGAAAAAAAATTTGAAATCAATTGTGTTAATATTTTTCAACAGTGGAATGATGGCGAATAATGGAGTATCAAGAAAGTTGATTTGGCCAACGACTTTACTTAGAACTTAATTGTAAGAATGTAAAACAAATTCTGAAATTGCATTACGAGTAAAACTAAATTCTACAACATATACAAAGCACAAGAAATATATTTTTGAATTTTGGCTGGCGTTTTGAAGCGGTTTTAAGGTAATTCATGACCATGGCCAACGAACAAATGTTAAAATATTCGAGAATTTGAAGCGAGTTTCTTTTCAAAGTCAGTACGTAAACCTGAAGGCCCTGGATTGAAACCCCGATCGCGTCTCCCATTTTCATTCAATGAAACATCTTCAAACAGTAAACTCGCGGTGTGGTTAACCGTTATTAAAGAGTTTATTTGTGATAGACGTTTTGCATTTCAAAATTTGTACCTCCACGATAATGTCTGTTCCTAATCCTACTCTACTAATGCAAGCAGCGTTGTCCTAGTGATCTACGCACTCATTCTTCTACGCAGAGCTAAACCGTTTTGAGACAAAAAATTTCAAACTTGAAATTGGAACAGAAAGTGGTTTTTGTGTTTTCCATAATATCAATATACCTTGTAAATTAGGCTGAAATGTGTTCAAATTTTCACTATTTTCACGAACTGATTGAGATATCAAATCGGTTTTTACTCGTTAAGATTGTAAATAAATTATATCATTAACGTCTACCATTTT
The DNA here is from genome assembly GCA_002313205.1 of Laupala kohalensis. NCBI lineage: Eukaryota > Metazoa > Arthropoda > Insecta > Orthoptera > Trigonidiidae > Laupala > Laupala kohalensis. The sequence continues at coordinate 355,691 of NNCF01126836.1, read as the reverse complement.
ACTGTAAATATTAATATTACTACCTTGGACGAGGACTAAAATAAGGCTAAAATGTGTACGAAAACCTGAAAATGAAAGTAAGTCAAAGATTGTAAAATTATTATTAAATAAAATATCTAACAACGTATTTGTGGAGGTTTAGATATTTCAATTTTAATAGGGAGAAAAGAAGTGAAAAGTTTGGCGCGGTGTCCTGATTGAGACTAATTCATAAAAGCAGAGAAAAATACTGAAGATAGGAACTAGAAATTTTAATATGTTGTTTATATGTTATAGAGGCTCACTCAGAAATGTTTCTTTTTCAAAGTTTTTAAAAGGGATGAAGTAGAGTGAAATGATTTTTTTCGAATTTTTGATAATAAATTAAAATAGGTATCGTCACGGATTTTTATGTTTACAAAATTAAAATGAAAGGTAAACGGTTAAACAATAAAAACTCCCATGCGAAGCTTGGTAGGGTCGATTAGTCTCATGTGAACCGCAGTGTGTAACTTACTGACATACGTATCGGAAACCTAGCTCATTTCTACTAGTCGTACATGTATAGTAATGTCAGTACAATACTATGGCAAGCTAAGCATCTTAGTTACACATTTGTGTTTCGTAGCGTATTTTGTCGTGGTTGACGAAAAACAAAAATATGAATTTTAGAACTCATCAAGAAAATTTAACCACCTGTAACGTCAGTGTATCTATGCGTAAATGAAGAAACTTAATGCCTCGATAAGCTACTAGTAAATGGTTTGAAAAACAAAACTTTTTTATTATATCAGTTACATATTTTCAGTTTTTGTAACATTTTCATTCGATATCCATGGAGAGTTAAGAAAGTATATTTGTACTAAATCACAATACTAACGCGAGTGATAAGTTGTGTTTTGTCAATTACTTGGGCAATAAATACTCCCCTGCTACTCAGAATAATGTATTATATATTATTATTTTGTTAATAAGTAATAAAGTATTATTTATTAGTCCAGTCAGATTTCAATTTTTCATTTTACGCCAGAGAAAGCCACAGAAATTGAGGATGATAATAGGAAGATCATTTTATCACACACTGAAAAACCAAGAGAAAAAAAACGAACTGATAATCGATTTTCATAGTACTTCAATTCTGATGGTTTTACTGTTAACTGCGACCGGCTAGAATAACTTAAGACATAGTTTCCTGGTCTAAAACCTGTCTCTCATATGTGTGTCCCTGTTTCTGTTGATGCCTTCTGATAACATAAGCAAGAAATTGAGGAAATTTCAGTATTATGATATAGATATGGTTTCCCGTTTTGTAGAAACGGTTTCTTTTGGTATAACAAATTAACACAGAAGTTGTTATTATTTGAGTATATGAAAATTTTCCATTGTTTCAAATTTAATAGGAGCTTCCAGTTCCTTCGTCTATTATAAGGGAATCTCTATACCTGATATGCATCCTGCCATTGATTGGGTCTCCAGCGCAAGAAAATACAATTAAAGATGTGAAATTCATTTTTGAATTTAGAGAGAACGGTGATTTCTTACTGATAGAGGTTCACTAAGAAAGGAAGTTCGCGAAACTCCAATTTTAAAGGACAAAATTAGGATGAATTTTTTTCCCCCTTCAAAATTTCCTTATATTTCACCAACATTAAGATATCTCTCAGTTTACTTTGGGTGAATGTTTTTAATCGATATACCGAATAACATATTCCAGGAATTTTCATTATTTAACTTTTAAATGAATGAAAAGGAGTAAAAATGTTTTGTGTGTTCTGATTCACTGGCCTCATTCATCAACACTAGTAGCATTATTCTAAAGATGGGAACTTGAACAATTAGCAGAATATTGCTCACCAAAAAAAGGTATATAAATATCCCTATTTTGAAGGAGTACTTGGGGTTTTATGTAATTTCTAGAATTTTCGAAAGTGATTACGAATTAAATACGATATCAACGTAGCTTTTGTATGTAATTGAGCAAGTTTTGTCTATACTAGAAGAATTAAACAGAATCAGAACAAAAACTTTCGTAAGTGCTAGTGTTAAAGCAAAAATTCATTACAGAGGACATTAATTTGCTAACTTTGTCTTACCAAAGAGGGAGCCGACATTTCATTTGAAGTAAACTATCACTCACAACACTTAGCAGAAAAGAGAGTAAAATGAAAAAATACATTCAATATGTGCTTCCAGATCACATGGCATAGGTTGTGGCACTAACGTGGATGTGGAACTCACGAAAATTATCAACAATATACCAATTTTTGCCTGACAAGAAAGCAACAGATTGCTAATAACGACGACATGTGTCGATGTCTGAGAGACCGAACCCACACTTGGCGCCTGGCTGATGCGAAGACTGAAAGAACATCTGACGTTAAAACCTACCACAGAGGTTTCTCGGACATAACCGACTAAAAAATTGAGCAATAAAATGTAATGTTATCGAGATTTAATAAAAGTTGTGTTTTTGGAAAATTATTATTCTTTTCCATTATCTTAATGTATTCATTGCGTTGGGTCTCCAGCCAGTATATCCTTGTAATGCGTTCTCGTCAGCCACGTCATCACACAAGATGCTTTCCGCAGCTGCAAGCGAATGTTCTGGAGAAATCTACGTGAGAGCACGGTTACTTAGCCCGGAAAATTCCTTCTCTGTTTATCAGTCCTGCCGATAAAACTTCATGCATTAATAATAAATGTGTTTTATTTTTTAATTTTGCTTCATTGAATTCGAAAATTTTTGTTAAATAATGGTTTCTAGATTTTAAATAAAAAAGTAATATTTACACTTGCTTTTCGAGTGCTGGGTCTGTAATAGTCAAAATTAAAGGCTTAGCACGATCATTATTATCGATAACACTTGACAGTGCGCTAAAAGGGCTAGAAGAGATCAGTTCTCTCCTTCAATACGAATACTTAGGCTGTAACCTACTTTCAATATTGTCTAGTTTTATAAAGGGTTTACAATGAATATAGTCCTCTCCCCGAAAGCTCTCAGCGGATAAATTTAAACTCAGAAAAATAAATGTGATCTGAAAAGCTACCGAAACACAGAGTTTATTTGTTTATTGTAAAGTAGCAGCTGTTAATAACTTTATTGTCCTCCACATACGCAGTTGTGATCATATGTTAACCACTTATTTTATGGAAAATTATTTATTTAATTCCTTTTAAATGTCGTCGCTGAAAAAGAATTATTTTTAGCATTCTTAGATTATTTTATTAAAAAAAACAAAAGTCGACGTATCGGCAAAAACAGTGAAAATATCCCGTTTTTTAACATTTCAGGTTTAAAAAATTAGTATTCATTCATAAACCAATTTTTCCACTAGTATATATGCAGAATAAAATAACATAAACATATATGCAGAATAATAAAATAATCTATTGGTATTAGCTGTTTTTCTATAATATTTGTTGTGTTATCCACAGCTATTAGAAGTCAAGGCTTGATAATAAAAGAATCTGATAGGTGTGAAGGAATTATTTGAATCATATTTTCTTTCTCATGGAAAGATTGTTTGCATATGTTTATACATCTAAAAGACTATGAAACTCTAAAAGACAATGCAACTATTCATTTTTATTTTATTCCTTTTCAGTGATATGAGCTAATGAAAATAGCTAATTTATAAATATTTAACTATTAAAATTAGAGAAAATTAAAAAATAAAAATGNATGAAAATAGCTAATTTATAAATATTTAACTATTAAAATTAGAGAAAATTAAAAAATAAAAATGTTTCCTGAGAACCCCTTTTTTGTGCCACTATTTAAGAGGAGAATGGGCTCATATTTCTCATTATAATTAAACAGTATTGCCATAAATTGCATTATTTCAAGCGGATTAGTAAAATAAGTATTCAAAACGTACGTAATATATTATTTAAAGTTATAAAAAATGTATACGTTCATAACTTTGAAGTCCGTTGCAGCATCTCAACATCGTCCTCTCATGACCCTCAAAAGCAACTTTTGACCGCTACTAGAAATCTTAATATAAATAACTTTTTTGACCTCTTTTCGTACCTCCATATTGCACAATGAGCTAATTTATATTACTGCTTGAATGCATTAAACACCGTAAAGACGTGGCGACACCGGGACTTGACTGGACTGGATCTGTTGCGGACCGGACTTGATGGGGATGCCACACCACTTCCTGACCGGATCCGTGAGAACCAATTAGTTCTCAGAAGGGAAAGCAGTGACGAACGTGCTGCTCCTGCTATAGATTTGGAATCTGATTCCCAGTGAGAATTTTTAAATGTATTACGAGTTTCGTATGTTCGAATTAATTACGTTTCGTTTTCGAGATGAAGCAAAATGTTATATCGTGTAAAAGGAGAGGCACCTTCTATAAATTTAGCCAATGAGGGAATTGCAGATAGTAGAAAAGTGGATAACTGCTAAACTTTTTAATGTTTTGAGGATAAATATTATTAAACATATTGATCTGTTAAGTATGTCATTGATAATCGATAATTTTAATCTTTTAATCTTTCTTTTCTATAAATGATTTTTGGACTTCTTATATTCTTTTTTCAATGTAGGTTGTTTACTTATATTCTTTTTACAATGTAGGTTGTTTACTAATATTATCTATTTTAAGTAGAAAAATTGGAAAGTTGAGTGGAGAACACTACAAATTGTGTTATTTTTTAATGAGATAACGCACTTCTTTTTCTATAGTAGCTTAGATGAAGACTGTGGCTTGGATTAAGAGTTCTGTTGAAAGATGTCGCTTTTTCTCTGACCAGGGCCTAAACACTAAACATCTAATACACAGTTGACAAGGTTTCTCTATTATGGATTTAATTATTCTCTACTAACTGAGTATCAGCGTCTTTGCTCGCATGAATTTTGTAATATGTCGCACATTGATATCCAGTGAAAATGTTGTCCATTAATGGTGGAGGTTTGATAGTATTGGTGTGTATCAATCCCTCATTTTCATTTATGTAATTCCGAGAAAGTATTTAGAGAACACCAATTTCCCATTTCATGCCCTTAGGGACGAATTTGCATGAATTCTTTCTCATATGACATTTTCGATAATTGTTCGTGTCACGTTCTTCACAACTGGAGTTTATACGGGTTAATTGTGAACTGTGACGTCTTCGAGAATGTCACAACTAACTTCAGCGGCTTCGAAAAATACGATCTCAACACTAATATCGGTCACTTTCAATTATTTATACATTTCGATATTCACTACTTCACACCTCACAACAGAAAGGAATGTTTATTCCTTATAGGGGGTGATCGTGTAGTTATCTAGCAATAAGGGTGTCACTTCACTTCAGTGTTCCCAAAAATGATTTATTCAACACTAATATCGGTCGTTTTTTATATGTTTACCTATTCTTTATTCCCACCCGAACCCCAGGGATGCTAGGGGTATGTTATATGCAATGTGGACTGATTGTGGAGACGCTCTTTTCCATCTCAACGGCACCGAAAAATATGGTTTTGAATCTAACATCGAATTTTTTCATTATTTTTACATGTCCTCTCCTTCTCATTCACTCCCTAGGGATGCAAGGGATGTATTACCCCACAGTGATTGTTTTCAAGTAGTCAGTCACCTGTGTATCAAATTTGGTTGAATTTGCTCCTGGCGCTCGAGAGTGATGGTGGGATACATACATAAAACATTCCAACCCCCAATTCACCCCGTTACGGGTGGATTTTCGTAAAATTCTTACTTATCGAATGTCTACACTCTAAAAGGAATCTATCTACCAAATGTCAAGTTTGTAGGCTTTGTAGTTGCTGATATTTCGAGAATAATGTGTCAGTGAGTGGTATTTCACTTATACATATTTTCAAGAAAAGCCTGCTTTTACCTGTCACAGATGTGATATCTATATAAGAGATATATAAAACGCGCGCGTAGTCGAATGCAGTTGTGTCAAAATTTCGTGGCAATCGGTGAAGAACTTTCGGAGATTTAAGATTTTGCACAAACGAACATTTACATTTTATTTATATAGATTATGTATCTTCGTAATATTTTTTTCTTTCTTGGTTGCCCGCACCAAATATTTTTTTGTGTTTCAATTACTCTATTTCTTTTTATTCTTCGTTGTCTTGGATAAAGTTGTTTACGAAAGAATGAAGGAAAAGCCGTTTTTCAAAATATTTAAAATTAACAATAATTTAAAGAGCTCACAAAATCACATAAGTAGAACGCAAATATTTTAAATGATATGAGTTAAATGAATTTAGAAAGCAAGTACAACCTATGTTGGTAGATTTGTGATTTGTTTTAAATCTCAATTACATAACGTTTATCAATTAACCAATACCATCTACCAATATATAGATAGTATTTTTCATATATTGAATATCAAAAAGGTACAATAAATTACTTTAGTAAGGAAGTGTAAATCGTCTTAAGAACTCTAGTAAACATAGCTTGCATAGATGACTATGAAATGTATTTGTGGCAGGAGGCCATGTGAGAGGGAATATCAATAAATATTATTCCTCTCGGTTATTGATAACTAGTATTTTCCTCAAGAATAACTTGAAGCTTATTACTTGTTTTTATAACACATTTCCATCTATGAAGGACAATGCTTAGAAAGTAAGTCTTATACACACTCTAAAAAGTGATATACTTGCAATGTTTTTGTCAAAATATAGGTTAAAAGAATGAAGGAAATATTTCTTACATTTTAATTAGAAAATTATTTTACTTTTCAGTTATGTACATACTTTGTTCTAAATACATTTCTCGAAACCTGATTCTTAGAAATTTACCGCAGTAATAGTTCTCAATTATTCAAATCAAGCGTGTATAACACATTAGATTGAAAGATAGGAAAGTTAGATCTATTTTTATCTAAATATTGAGCTTCAAATAGTAATTTTGGAAGTGTGCCAGTAATAGTGATCTTTTACGAATATCAACATGACATTTTTAACTTATAACTTATCATATTGTACACTAGGAATGTGGAAGAATAGCAGTGAGTTAATAACTACATAAGTTTTGAATAACTACATAAGATAACTATGTTTTCCAAATCGTTTTAACTAAAGTGACTAATCACAAANTCCGCCTCTGCCTTAGGGCCCTTGATCGGAATTGATGGGATGGTCCCTTGCTTGCTTCCGGAGAGTAAATTAGTTTTTTTTCCCTCCACGTGGTCATACGCAGTTTGTACTGTTTTTTGACAATAAATTTATTATTATTATTATTATTATTAGTTTAAAATCAGAAATAAATTAATGAAAATTAAACTGTCTGAAGTAATACACTAATTAAACTACTTCAACTTTACGGAATTACAAGACAATAAAGTCCTTTAAAATGTATCTACATATATCAATATATGAGTAAAGGAATATAAAAGACTCTTCAATAGAATTTTCATGAGAATAATTTTCCTGCTCCGGAATCTTGTGAATTAGTTAATGATTCAAATTTGTCAATTGTATACGGTAGAATAATCCGTAAATTATACTGTTTTTACAAAACTTCTGGATACTCTGTTCAAAGTCAGACAAAATAGAAATTAATAAAATACAATCATTTTTTTTTTCATTTGCAGAAGTAACTGTCCAGTCAGTATTGCTTTAAATTGAAAGAAGAAAAAATTGTTTCGAAAACTGGCTTTATTGTTCACAGAGAGTTGAGAACATGCTAAAAGTACCCGAGCGAAAGAGGAGAACGGGAGTTGGGAGTTGTCCTGAAGGGTACACTTTGACAGCTTCTCAATGGTTTCGCACATTTTTTATTTTAGAGAAAATCCCGTAACTTAACATGTACGAAGTTAAGGAAGACAAAATTTCCTACATAGACAGCTTCTTACATCTCTCTCTTGAATGTGATATTTTAGGAGTTATAGGGCAATGAACTAGGTGTAAGGTACTTGTTAGATTTTCTCGATTTTTCAAGAAATATTAGTTTAAGCAAAAAATACGCCATCAGCAAAATTGAAGTACGCAAAATAATGCAAGGATAACCTGAAACTGTAAATTGAAGAAACTTTACCTACAAAGTTTAATAACAGTATTAATTAATCAAAACCAAATACTTCATCTTCTAATTCCAAATCGTCTGGTTGTCCGTTGACGCAGAGGCCTTGGCAACCAATGAAATGAAACTAGCATTTGATACTTGCTCTACGACATCCATAAGTGGGTTCACCCAAGAAGTGGTGTAATTACTTCTATGTAACAAAATGGGTCAATTGAATTCATGTGACCTCATTATAAGTGTTTGGAGGAGTTTGTTACACCCAGAAAAGCAACGTGTGGAGATTCGAGTTCACGCTTATTCGGAAACGAAAAGGATCGATCGGATTTCAAGCAGTCAAGAAAATATAATAGTTCAATTGTAGGATGATATGATATGGACCTTAATTATAAATGACAAGACAGTGGCAATAGAAAGTCATATGATACTTCCAAGGTTTTGTTAGCAAAAAACGGAAGAGGATTAAAATTTTTTTAAACAGTGAATGGGATGTTCTCATCCGTTTAGAATAATCCAAATGTAATTCTTGCGTTTAAGTCAATTAATTTCGGCTAGTTAACCGTCGTTACGACAACGAACGTTGTATTTCTCTCTGCTACGAAAATATATATAGACCTCTGTTCACTATATCAGATTGCGCGCAAGGTTTATGCAGAATCACTGCGATATATCATCACGCGAAGTTGCAACTCTTGAGTATAGAACATTCATACACTCACAATATCAAATCTCTGAAAAACTTGGAGCTATTTGAACAAAACTTAGTACACACATAACTTACAAACAGAAAAGTACTGTTAGGTGTGCGTTGGGGGTTGACATGCCTTAAGAAATGAAATTGCTGGGAGTACACAGGCCACCTACCATACACATTTGCTCTGCGGGTTTACGGCACAAGGCGCTAAGCAATTTTGTATCTCTGGTATTGAACACACGGAATACGACGTTATACGAGACCGACAGGAACTTCACTTGTCTAAAACTACACGTTAAAGATTACTGTGTGAGTGTATTTCTTTAAACAAACTGTAGTATTATATCGTAGCCTACTATAATACAAATTTATTAAACATTTCTAAATTTAATTTATCTCTTGCTAGACCCAATATTATACACTGAGCGTCAAAATTAGTGGCGAAGAAACTTCATCACTTCATAACATATTTAAAAAATGTATTTTGGGGTGAGTGAATTTTGTGTTGAACAAGCTTCCGTGTATTATCAAGACATCATTGGAAAGTGTCTGTGTCATCCCTTTCACGCTGAAACACCCTTAGGGTGAAGAGAGATGCAAATTTCGAGAAAAGCAAGCAAAAATATCACAGTTCAAGATGTCAGGGAGAGTTAGTCTCATGTACACACTCAATAACGTCCACTCTGGAAGCTGAGATTGAAAAATCACCCATGACCCCCCCCCCCAATCCATCCATCCACTTTCCCTCAAAACTGTGTGTTCCAGGTGTTCAAAAATATTCACTATTGTGTGTGCTTGTCCAAGAAACATGGTTTATGTGTTTTCTCATCAATGGGAGAAACCATCTGCGAGACACCCCCTTCAATATTTCACCCCTTTTGGAAAATTGGAAATTTCTCACGTTTAAATCTATTACTTCGTAAAAAAAAAGTATTACATTTGATGTCATTAGATGTAAGCAGTATATTTGAATAAAAAATTCTGAATCATGAAAAACGACAGTAACTAGAAATGAAATGCGATTGTCACAAAACCATCATTGCCAAGTACATGAAAGCATGCTAGCATACTTAGATTTTTATATTGAGTCATGTGATACGGTGAATTTGAAAACTTGGTTCATTAAAGAAAGAAAACAGAAGTCTTGCATCGTTCTTTAACCGAGTAAAGAATAAATGACTTAGAAACGAAAAGAACGAGGGAAAAATATCAATTAAAGGGTTATTTGGTAGCCATTTCTGAAATAACAATAACTGATTGCGTTTACATTCAAATAATAAAAAATAATTTTATGTTCAGTTTTTATGAATCGTAGAATTGCTCGGAAGAAACTATGTAAATACAGAAACAATTAAAATAAAATAAAAACTCCAACCTCTCAGAATCACAAATTTGCAAAAGTTTAAATGAACAAAAAATGAAATTCCGATCAACATACAGTATTCCCGCCCTCTGTTCTGCGGACAACTTCGCAGCTGTAGGTCATTGAGCGCATAAGATTTTTAATTTGACTCATCTCTGTACTCAAATTGTCAAGTATATAAAATAATATTGTCACTACATTATCATATCAATTACATTATCATTTTATTGTTCTAGCTTGAGGAATGGCCTTTTACAAACTACTACATTACATACCGATGTCAGTAGTTCTGGTAATATTTACTACCTTCGTTACGACGTAAGTACCATAGGTTAGATAACTTACATTTTTTCAACAAGCGTTTCTGATACGATTCCTGTACACAATTAAGATAAAATATTTCCATATGTTTTAATAGTTCATCCCAACATTTGGAGACATTTCTCTGAAAATCACACGGCCACTTAATTTCCGAGTTTCAGTTTTGCTCCCACCCAAAAATGTGTTCAGAGAATGTAAATAAAACATTTTTATGTACTTCAGTGAAACAACAATAACTAGAAGAGAGAGAGAGAGGTGATCATCTCTGATGAAACCAATAACTAACAGTCCAATTACTCGAACTCTAAAAACTGATAGAATATTTTGATTTTGTAAACATTTATTATTTAATTTCCTATCTCCTTTTGTAAACTGTTAAGAAGTACTTGCCTCATTTTAATACTACTTTTGTTCAATAGAAGAAAAATAAAGGATTGAGATATTTTGGTCAACGCTCGAAATTTTATCTTACAGCACTTCAACGTTTTTTACTCGGTTTTCCCAAAGTAGCGTTTTTCCAAAGGTAAATAATTAACTTGTTCCCAACAGCTTTTTGGTATGAAACGTGAACTGGTTACAGTAATTAGTTAAAAATAAGAATACTAAGATACCTTTATTTAAAACCCATTCTATATCTAAAGACAATGCTCAACCTAATTTAAACGAGGGAATTGTCTAAGTGTTATGCGAAACACACGAACAAAAGGGCAATACTATCAAGCCATATTGAAATATTTTATTTATTGAATTCTATGAACAACTGGATGGGACATGGTCCCAGGAAAGGATGATGAATAGAACACTGCCATATAGAAGAAACCTGAGTATCGCACCGTCAGGTGCTGCCGAACGACCAATAGAATACTGCCTCAGCAAAGAAAGTTGTGCCCTTAACTTTGTGTATTTTACCCCTTACGTTGTAAACAAAGTTGTCTCGGGAATACATAGTATACGTATTTTCTAACATCGAAAAACACTAAAATTATTCTTCTCAGATTCAAGACAGTGTTAGATCACATTTTCTTCCTAAAATATCTCTGAATCCATGTGAATAGTTCGCTTATGTATATGTATTGCTCACTTAATCACTGTTAGCTTTACAGGTGGCATGATCTAGTGATAAGGTAAAAGTTATGTAGGAAATTTTCACAGTTTAAAAACGAGGAAATAAAGAGAGAGAATGGTAAATTGCGTACATTTTGAACAAAAGACCATTTTTAAATTTGTACGTAAAACGTTTCTTAAAGCTCTGTCTTGAGAGCTTTTCGAGGATGCCTACACAATTAAAAATAGAAGTCATTATGCATTATTACTCATTTCTATTATGATTTTTTTCATTATTTGGGTTATTTAAAGTTCATTTTTAAGGTACTTTGTACCAATTATTTTACTCTGAGAACTATTTATATCAGACAGCAAACAAATATCCCAATAATTTTAAAAATATTTTGATCATAATTCATTTGCATATAAATATCCATTGTATACTACTTATGATTACAAGTCTTCTGTAACAATTTATGGTTATGTTTACTTGCTTTTTCTTGTTTACTGCTGTGATACACTTTTGTCGCAGCGATAATTTATACTTTACTACAAGGCGCTCGACAATCTTTAAAAAATTCAACTCCTGTTATTGCCTGTATTTCTGCTATCATCATTTCTTCCCAATTCATCAGCTGCTATGACTCTCTTTTAGCAGAAATCCTTTTGTAATAAATCCTTATGTAATGGGTTGCCCGTTGATAAATTAAAATTATGATGACATGCACAGACAAAAAGGAATAACGATATCTGGAAGGTCTCGAATAAATTCCTGATAGGAATATTGTACAGGAATTTAGTCTAGAGTAGGTCGCAGGTTAAGGATAATTATATTATTATAGGCCTTGAGTTAAATTTTCAAACAGTTTCCAACGTTAGAACGCACAGTTGCCGACGTGGGTGGAAGCGAAAATACCTCTGTCCTTGCTTTTCACCAGAGTGAGTATGTATGTCTAGGTTACCGCCGTTTTTTCGTCAAGTTGCAGCGCAAGCATATGTATTTCTAAATATATATTAATAAATTTGTGTCGAAATATTTTTGCATTTTTTAAAATCAAACAAAATGTAATTGATTTTCTTTAAACTCTTTCCTGAGAGTTATTATACGTAAATTTGTGCAACGTGTCACTTTGAAGGAAAAATGACGGCTCTCGGTAACTGGACTCACTCTGCTTTTACAAGCTCACAGCGAAAAGAAAAGAATTTAGGTAGTTTTGGTGATTCCTTTAATTGTGTAACATATCAATTGAGCGCTAAATCGTATAAATATTTCTTTATTATTTTGGAGCGCGCGGTCACACTTTCTGATTAGTTGTTATAGGCAGGATGTGTCCCATCCAGTTCATCAGTGATTTTATGATTCATTGGTTATCGATGTATGGGAGTTAGTCCTACTATCTACTAATATGGCACCATAATTCGAACATCAAGCAATGATGGCAAAACCTAAGGGCACACCTTCAAATAATAAATCCGAAGTTTCACCGCTCTTCCTAATCAAAACATTACCGATTCACGTACTAGAGCATCCGGAACAAACAAAAAAAAATGCTGCTCACAAGAAAAGAAATTTGGTCAGTTTTATGGTATATATGATTTGTAATTAGATTTACCTTGAATTAGTTTTATTTCTTACAACAGTTCATTATATTATTTTAAGACATTTTTCGTGACTGTTTAAAAAAACATAATACTTTCAAGATACAAGATTTCATAATTTTCCGAATAAAAAGTAATTTAGTTACGTGAAAATGAATTTCAAAACAATATTAAATTGTTTTTAATAATAATAATAATACATATCAACAAGTACCTTTCACGTTTGACACTTCACTGAACTGGGAAGAAAAAATAGAAATGCGTTATTGTCATAATTGGACACACCTCCCCCCACCCCGATTTCTTCCCTAATATCACGTTGAATTTTTATCCATCTTATGTCACTCGCAGGCTTGATTATGTGGAACTAATTATTTACTTCTTAGAAGCCATAGATGAGATTGGAAGGGGACTGCGAAGGGTGAGGGGTGAGGATTTCTCATTCCCAATAATTGAGATACGAAGTTGATCTAAACAGTGATGATCTAAATTTGTGAGACAAATATCAGATGCACATTTGGCTTCTCCAATAATATAAGATAATATTGATATTATTCTCGTCTACTATTATTTTCCTATTTAAATCTCTAGAACGACCTTGTTATTAGACTAAATTTTTATTTCGTCATAATTAGACTAAATAGTTTCACGACGCTTCAACAGCTGCTTTGTCATCATCAGGCGAATAGTACTACATACATAAATAAATGAATTTAGAATGTAGTTAACTTTTTTATTTCGGTACCAAGATAAAATGCATTTCTTTTTGTTTATGTACTACAATTATTTGATGAAAACAGAAATTAGCTGTCGGAACGTCGTGAGCATTAATAAACCATCAATTTACTTACATGGTCGTTCTAAATATTTAAATGAAGAATAATATTCATCGCTATTTGAAGATACATTACGTTGATCAATAAGTAATTTGCCACCACGAAAAATATTGAAATATCTTCAAAAACGAAACATACCGTATACATAAATTACTTGAACGCGCTAGAAAATTATTTTTATTTGTCAAAAATAAAAAATGTACAGAAATAAAACATTTTCATACTAATTCGTCAATTCATATGTTGCGCATTGTTCCATATATGACAATCGCTGTTGTACATACATAATAATAGTTTATCATTTGATCATTGCTAACTCGTAATAATCGTCACCTGAGACCATAGCACTGACGTACAGTTTGCAGCATGGTCGTGAAAATTGATCCCATTCTAGCTAAGAAACTCCATTGACTTCAACCAATATACTAAGGAATGTAATTTTCTTTTACATGATTGTAACTGTTCTCCAGCTACATCATAGCAGTGCGTGGGAATCACGTGACACCTTTCTTCCCGTACATCAGCGACACTGGCGCTGTTCCTCCGGAGAGTTGCATCTTCTCGCAGGGCCTAAATGTGGCCGCATTGCTTCGTGAGTGAGCGGCCATTGAATTGGAGAGAATGGGTAAACACAGTGAAAGAATCGTCATGAATTTGGAGAGAAAAGCTTACGAAAGTAGATTATCATCATCTTACGAAATATCTTTTATACAAAATAGAACATCGTATGGTGTATAAGACACTAGTGGCTTTACTTAGATCGATCCATTCCCTAATCAGACCCTTTGAGGTTCACGGAGTCGTGGGAGCCGTGAAGACAAAGCCGCACCATCGTGACGTCAGAGACAGGTCAACTCCACAACAGCAGCTTTGCGTAATTACAGCGTTCCTTGTTGCAAAATACCGATCATATACTGTTTGAAATTAGAATTCATTTATCTGATATTTTTCTCATTCTTATTGAGTATTAACTATTGTAATTTTTTAAAATATTAATAATTTTGAAGATATTTAGGAAAGGCACCACGTAGTTTTAACAGAAAACCTATTTTTATCATTTTAAACCACTTTAAAAAGTTGATAATTTATTAGGCAACATATTAACACATGTAAGCAATGTATTAGGGGGTTATGCTAATCATCTGAAACGGATTGCCATACACTGTTAATAATTAGCATTTGAAAATTAACTAAAATATGTTATTAAAAAATTTCGTTGTTCCACGTGTTGGACGTACTTGAAATGTTAGTTTTTGACGATGACGTGTTCATGACCTATACCTTCATAAACAAATAATAACGACCATGGAAATCAACGAATTTTAGAGTAATTATTCGCTAGTTAATACATGGGTAGGAAACATTCTTTATGACTTCAACTCACTTTTCCATCAAAATTTAGACTATCAAGAAGAAATTTTTCTCTCCGACCTTTCCAGTAATAAGTGTGGCAGTTTTGAAAATCACTTTTATGACGCATTCATTTAAATCCATTTAATAAAGTTAGTAACGTCATTATATTGCAAAGTTAGGAACAGAAATGCCATTAGTAAAAAGGTAAATAGTTACTCGCTTAAAATGATGGTACAGAAGGGCGCGCGATAGCAGAGGTGTAAAGATGTACCCTCTCACTGTGACGTAGGCGACAAATAGATCCAATGACGAAGCAGCACTCTGCAACAGCCTTCTCTTCATGGCTGTCGCATTAGAGCCTATTTCGTGACGCCGACACGAAGAAAAGATGTGGCATCACACCACAACATGTGGCGTCATGATTAGATCCTCAAGATTTTATAGCAGACTGAGAAATTGTAGGTCTTCAATTCAATCTGGTTGTTGAGAATGAGTAAAAATCAGCACCCGACCCAGCAATAATTTAAACCCCGACCGTTCAGACTTCTACTTACTCTTTTGGACTGACCCCTTTACAGCTTTTTATGTATATGTTAGGCTCAAAGAACGAACTCGCCCATTGAGCGAAAAAACCGTTCACAACGCGTTGTGACCTCTTTAAATCGTCCACAACGCGTAATTCGTGTTGTACCCATAAACGACTTTTAGGAATGACAGTCGTGAATGAATGATTGCAATGCGTTCCGAACGTGTTATGGCTTTTTTTATTACCAGCAGCATTGTTGTCAAATATCATTAAATCGTCGAATTTAGTTTTGTGCCTTTTTGTTAGTCACAATGCGTTGTGGTTGTTTAAATTTGGGTGTATGAAATGAAAACGTTAAAAGTGCTATATAGTTCCAAAAAATTGTATGATTGATTAGGTAAGTGGAAGTGCTATTTGTTGTGTATCGCACAACGACTACCAAGTCGCAGAGTGACGCTACAACACAGAAGCTAGCAATAGCAGCGTCAGTGACAAGATGGCTGCCCCACTATCAACATGCACCGCATTAGAGAGTTTCTTGTGTAGTGAAGGTGTCAAACCACTAGAAATCCATCGCAGGATGACGATTCGTATCTGTTCTCGCAGCAAGGGTATGAGTGGTGTTTCAAAGTGACATAACGTCAGTGGAGGATGCCCCACGGCCTGTGCACGCGAACTCCGCACTCAACGATCAGCAGGAATAGTCATGCTCACTCTCTTCTGGGAAGCAAATGAAGTAGTTTTGGAACATTACATGGAGAGAAGAGGGACAGTAACCAATACTTCTTATTCAAATCTGCTTTAAAAAAACTTCGGCCTGCATTCAGGAGTAAACGGCGAGGACTTCTGACTTCAGATGTTGTTACACCACGACAACGCTCGACCGCATACAGCCCATCTCTCGTTTCAAACTATCCCGGATATCAAATTTGAATGTCTCATATACCCATCTCAGACCTCTCCCCTAGTGACTTTCATGAGTTCGGACCGCTCAATGAAGCGGTGGGAGGCAAGCTTTTCACAAGTGATGAAGAAGTGAAAAACCAAGGTGCACGAGTGACTACGGTCGCAACCAAAAGAATTCTTTACACGTGGTATCCATGCACTTCCAAAGCAATGGAACACTGGCTTAACACGTCAAGGAGACTATGTCGCAAAATGACATTATAACTTTTTCTTAGTTGTTAAAATAAATCGTTTATATCACTTTCAAAGATTTCATTCGATAGACCCTCGTATGAGTGCCACAACACGAAAAACACTTCGAGGATGATTGAAAAAGGCCACAACACGTTGTGGACGGTTTTTTCGCTCCTCAACAAGCGAATTCTTCTTTGAGCCTAACATATATAATTCGAGTATCTTTCAAATTAACAAACCTTTGAAAAGCTACACTCTGACATATATTGCCCTAATTCGGAGACAATAACTCAAAAATACTCCTAATTTCCAAGAAGCTCGAAAACATACAGAGCTATTTGAGACAATTGTAATAAGGTAATATTTAATATACTACTATTATTTAAATTAAGGAAAAGTGGGGAGATTTGGCGAAATAGACATTTCATTTTTCCCAACAGTCAGATTTAAAAAATCCCGAGTCAATATGTAAATTTCATGAACATCAGAATTAAGAAATAATTCTAGAAGATCTCTAAAACTCAAAAGTGGTCTATTCTTTTTGTTCCAAACGTTCCAAGGTCTGGAAGGCTATGAGAGGTGAATATCCACAAATCTTCTCGACCCTCAGAGAATTCTTCTATTTTTGGTTCAGCCAATTTTACATAATATTTTCGGAAAAACCGTTATAGCACTATTATGAGTCATTACGTAACGGTTCCATAATTTATATACAAAAGCCATCTGATAAAAAATTCTGAAAAACGATAGTAGAAACTACTTATTTTGTTAAACTGAGTGGTAAAATTCCTAAATGTTCTCTAATTTCTAGTCGTCCAAATAAATGTAAAATTTCATTTTAATTCTAGTCTTCACGCGTTAGAACAAAGACGGCGAGATCAAACTCGCTTTTCCGTGATCTACAACAATCAAAACGTTGAGATATATCTTAAATTCAACTTGTTTCTTTCTCGACCTAGGCCCTTATTGGTCCCACGAGAAGAAAAAAAGGAAAATTGCAAAACCCATAACATTTTACGGGCAAATTCGAATATAGAAATGAAGACTTCTTTAAAAGGAAGCACAAACACACGAGAGGTTGGGATGCGGGTTTACAACTTCTTTGGGTTCAAAATTTTCGGAAACTAACTTGTGAAAACAAAATTGTAACTAAATTTGAATTGATGTATGTTAATAAGAAAGACTTTTTAGAGTAAACGTACATAATATAAATATCCTCTATCTCGTTATTGACCTCCGAATGCACCAAAAAAGGACTTATCTAAATACAAATTTTAAACGGGGAAATTAGGGTGAAATATGATTATTAGTCATTTCATGAAGAGTAAGGTTTAGTGTTGTTTTTTGTATAAAAACATTGATAATTAAAATATTTAAAAACTAGTTTTCCAATTGTTCATATTTTAATGAGTCTAAAGAGATGGAAACCTTACAAGGATTTTTGTCTTTCGCGCTAGCGTAATGGTACATTACTTTCGGTATAACGCAAGGACTAGTCGCATTATTTCCGTTTTTGAATATATAGTAGATAAATCAAATATAAAAAACAATTTCTGGAATATTTCACTTTTAAATGTTGGTGCGCTATCCTGACCTATTCTTCAACGCAGAGTGAAAAATATCAAAGATGGGAACATATTGTGACTCTATTATTAGTCACTAATAACAATTTAATTGCTAAGGGGAGGAAACTGAATACTCATTTTCTATGGGAGCCACTCACAAGGACAAAACAACAATCTGGTGTTCGAGCAAGGACCAAAACATTTATTAACACTGTAAAACACAATTTACACTCTCCCACACGACACAAATAAACTTTAATTGTTAATAGACCGAAGTGGCCACATTCCCACCAAAAGACACAATAAAACATCAATTATTTATAGGCCAAAGGGGCCACACTCCCACCAAAAGACACAATAAAACATCAATTATTTATAGGCCAAAGGGGCCACATTCCCACCAAAAGACACAATAAAACACTGAATTTAACACTATTATTCTTATCAGAAACAAAACAATAAAAAAAAACCTTTACGAAAATTACATTACACTACAATTAGGATTCATTAACACTTTTACGATAACTGCTCATAGTTCTCAGTAGAGAAAAAAAAAAGTTCAATAGTTCAATGTTTGAGCTGTCATCATTTATCAATAATTCCTGATCTTCTCGCCACTGCGCCTTGTTGGATGCAACCAACTTTTATGTTCTACCTTACAAGTGGACTGGTCAGTCAGTCTATGTGAAGACTGGAAAACCGACTTCCAGACGGCATTTCAGCAGATCACTGGCTCGGGTAGTCTCTCCAACAGGTGATGTCATCATTTCCCAGAAAACACCGGCTCGTTCCTCGAACTGGATTCCCCAAAGCTTACTAAATATCACGACCGAACGACTGCGACGTTATCGGGTCGAATGAAGAGGTCAACTCAGCTGGATGTCTAATAATGTTGTTGTTACAACATAATGTTTATCGTTAGCACACCCTCCAAAGCAAAGTTCAGTAAATTAAGCTTTTCGAGCAACTAGCTGTCAGCGAATAATCTTCGAAAGACTTTAAACATGTCTCCACGTCGGAGCGAACTACAGTACGGTACTTCTAACTAGAAGCCCGAACGAAAATGCTGTAAGATTTGAGAGGAAAATCTCCTCCGAAAAACTGCGAGATGTCTGAGACGAAATCGATGTGAGATCTGAGTCTGAGCGAAATCTGGTATCTGACCGCGTCAAAATCTACAAGATGTGAGAAACGACTGAGTGAGCTCTATGAGCGAAAACTTCCATCTGAGAAACGAATGAGTGAGAGGAAAATCTCCTCCGAAAAACTGCGAGCTGTGACGCTGCGCGAGCGAAAACTTCCACCAAAAGAAACGAATGAGTGAGAACTGAGCGCGTCAGAAAAAAAATGAGTGAGGACGAAAAATCTCTGTGTCTTCTTTAAATGGGCTTCATCCCTTCTTTTTCCCCAAAATTTCCAAAATTTTGAATGTCACGTGAGTGACAGCCCCCAATGCCTAAACGGTTTCCCTCTCTCTCTCCCTGATTCTCATTGGAACTTTTTTTAAAAAATCTTCAACGAATTTCTGGAACGTTCTCGACGACGCTGTGGCTTTTAACGATTTTCGAGCAAGTTGGGACATGTTTCTAGTTTCCGCACATCTGGGGTTTGTTACGGAGGGTATTTCTTTTCCCTCATCCCCTCGCCAGCCTTCTATTCCTACACCCTCATAAATTTTTATTTGACTTGAAAGAGAATACCGCCGCATGGGTCACTAGTCTCGTACCGAGCTCACGGTCCTTCGCCGATCTCCAACGAACTTTTTTCCTTTTAAACTTAAATGCTCTTTCATTTACATTTCACAATTAATCCCTAAATTATTCAAAACTCACAATATGAAACTAGACCCTTTCAAATCAATTAAACCGAGTTTGTGCAAACAGTTTCAATTTTCTTATACCTAAATCTCCTTAAATGCACGATATAATCAACGCTTACTTTACATCGTGGTAACTAAGTCAAAATTACTTGTTAGGGATATATGATTGTAGACGTGTTATGTAGACATGATGACGATACTTGCATGACAAGTAGGCAAAAACGCAACAAACTGTTTCTGTACAAGTATTTCATAAATTTAACTGATTAACTATTCATTTAACTGATTAACTGTATTTAATGAACCAGACGCAAATCTTGTTACAAAATTAACTTATAACTGATGATAACATTAAAATAGACGAAAAACAGAACAAAAGTTATTCTTTCTACAGACTCCTGCACTACTCCCCACTTTTCTTTTATAATTTAAAATTGTTAAGTTTCATTTTTCGGAAAACTGGCAAATAAAATTTTGAATTTATTAGAAAAAAATGAAAGAATTCAAGTTGTAACTAGGCTCACTATTACTCTTAAGAGAAAAGCAATAAGTATGTGGTAAGAGGTAAAGTTTTTAGGACCTGTCAAAACATTTAGCATAATTTATCGTTGTTCCCTGCATATTATGTTTGCGCAGTACTTGCTACAGTGTACATCCGCTACTGTCACGTGAAGTGCGCGATAAAAGAGACCGAAGACCAGTCAATTCGTCCCTGGTACATCATCGTATCCGCTGGGTTGGGTACCTTAACAGCAGTCGGATTAAGCATGCTCGGAAACTTCCACAAGACATCCGTCAGTACAGTACATCTTATTGGAGTGTTCCTTTGTTTTGTTTCTGGAGGTTTTTATTTACTCATCCAGGTAAGAAACTAATATTCATTTCCTTCTACTATACATAATAGAATGATAAAGAAAAAATATATATATTTACTAATAAATTAAAATAAATATATCTGGACATGTTACTGCTAAAAATTAAATCATTCTTAGTGTCCAAAATGTTTTAGAAATTTACTTTATTGTCATTGAAAATATTTAAATATAAAACTAAATGGCAACATTAGTTTCAAATTTATTACCATTTCTTATTTTTAGCACATAATTATATTATAGCTTAACGATTATTTCTTCAGAATTATTCCAAAAGAAGTTTATCGTACTGTACTTTCTTTGCCTCTTCCCGCAAATCCAATATTCTTATGCATTTAATCAGCCTACGAAGATTAGTATTATGAAATTCATATTCTTTACTATTTTTTTGTTTTGGTAAAATCTGTATCATACAGTTACCTGTATAGGTACAGTTTGGTGTATCAATTATAACGGATTGAGATCACGTTCCTTAGGGGAACGAAACCATGGAAAAAACGAGACGGGAAGAAAAAGGTTTCTTTCTAGCAGAAGAAATGGAAGAAATTGTTTTACTTGAAGACAACACCGGCATAATTTGTAATTTTGAAACATACATGTTGTCAAATATTCCTCTTATAGATAAACTTCAGTAAATTTTATTAGTCTAAAATTAATTGTATCTACTAAATTATCTTTTATATCTGGTTTATAGCCAAGATCCTACAATAGATCAACGCTTCCAATTGGATACTTGAAGAGAAGTTTTATTCAAAATACACGAAATAAATTGAATGATTTCTATTTCAACTTAACCACCATATTTTTTAACTATAGTGTACTTTAACTATAAATGTACGGAGTTTTTACCTGCTGCGTAATGAAACGTATTTTACAACAGATAATTCAAAGAAGAGTGCTCTTTTAATTTGCATATCCTTCATTTATCAAATTATGCATCTTTTAAGAGAAAGAATTGATAGCTTTTTTTAGAGAAATGACAGCCATAGTGAAAATAGTTCATTGTACCAATAAAATTGTAAAAATCATCATTTTTAATACCAACTCAATCTTAGCAGATATTTATCATAAAAGTAACTTATTGTTTTAGAAATAGTTTTTGGAATAATAATTAAATTTTCTATCATAGATTTGACTTTATGAATTAAATTTAATTATTTTATAAAGTTAACATTGTTTTAACCATTATTTTAATTTCGAGTATCTGTTTTGGTCTCTCAGTTGATATCTTCGGATTCTTTCCGTTTGTTCTATTTTTTCCATTGCACTGTCCTGGTTCTTCACTAATTTCTTCCGAAAGATACTTCGAAAAGCCGAGTGCACTCCCGAAAAGACGTCACTGCTTGTTCCGATGCTTGTTGGCAATGCTGATTTCTGCGCTAGATTCGTGGTATTTGCTCTGGTTGAATCTCTCTGTACGCTGGAAAAGACAGACAATAGGAAGCGAGTATTTCATCTCTCAGCCGGTGGTTTCAAAGCTTAACTATCTTGGTATCTCAGCCGTTGAGAATTAATGAAGAAGCAAACAAAAAAGTGTGTATCATAGATCAGGAGGAGAGAAAATAGACCAATGAAGAGGTTATAATATTTAATCGAAGAAGTTTGACAGATTTAAGGATGAAAGTGTTAATAAAATGAGTGAAAAGCGATAAAATCAAATAAGTATAGATGTTTACTTGATTGTAAATAAAAATTGAAAGTTATGTATCCTGACTTTCCCAACGAAAACTGAAGTACGACAAAGCAAAATCCACTTTCTGCTTTGTTCTTCAGACTCACCATACGCTGCGTTCTGAGAAAGTTTCACCTCCGAGGTACCCTTTCGACTCAGCTGAAACAAATATATGAATACGCTAATGATGTCCTTATGTTCGCCTCAACACCTCGGGCTTTAGAAGAGACTTGCACAAAACTAGAAACGAAATCCCGGAAAATTGTCTTAGCTATTAATAGAAAAAAACTAAATACATGGGATGTACGAGAAAGCAATCTGAAGAACTAAGCATTAATGTAGCGGATATGGACATACAAAGAGTACAAAATTTTAAATATCTAGGTGTAACGGTAAATTCTAATAACCTACTTGAAGAAGAAATTAAATAGCGAATAATTATGACAAATAAAAAAGTTTTTGCTTATAATTATCTTTTAAGAAACAATATTATCGAGAAAATTAAAATTATGTAATTTTGTCATAAAGCCAATTTTAATGTAGTCAGGACAATTTTAAAATGAAAATAGCCAATGAAAAATATAGAGAACAAGCTACTAGTATTTGAAAGAAAGATACTCGAATATATGGCGCTACACGCCCACCTGATGGGCCCCGGAACGGAAATCTAATTTCGTGAGAAACACCATTATGAAATCAAGGAATATTAAAAGAAGCATCAAAACACAAAGGACAGACAGGCTAAAACACATAAAGAGGATGCAAGAGGAGTTACAAAGATCTCTCGTTGGTAGCCGATTGCTACGAGACGAAAAAGAAATCCTATGGAAAGATGACGTATTGGAAGATCTGAGAAGAATGAATAAGAAACTGGAGGAAATTAGCAATGAAAAGGAAGACATGGAAGGAAATTGTTGAGCAGGCCAAGCCTCCCTCGGAGCTGTAATGCCATAAGAAGTAGTAGTATCAAGAGTTCCTCAAACACCATTGTGGATAGCAAGAGAAGAACAAATAACTACGTATATAGTGTATTTGTATATCATTTATTCAACAGCGACTATTTTTGATGTCAATGAGCTAGCAATATCTATAGGGAGACGAAGGCAACAAATCGTTTACAGTAGCACGTTTCGTCTGAGACAAACCTAGAAGCGTTTTCCACCTAACTGTTAGCGGGGAAGGATGCATACGTCCAAGCAGTGCAATCATATATCGAGGAAAGTAGAAGCGTTATTCTTTGTGTGTCTAAATCCATGTTTTCTGCTTTCAGACTCACTTTTCCAGAAAATTGACGCCAGTTTTAACGACAAAGCTATTATATCTCATTCGAGTGCAAATGTTGTGGATTACTTGTGTTTTAATTGTATTACTAAGTGTAGGTGCATTGTTAGCTAAGAAGGACTTCAAAGGAGAGGAAGGTAATGTTCCCTTCTCGTTTTTCATTGTCAGCATTGGCATACAACAATATCCTGTACTAATAAGGCTTAAGATGTAAGTTGCCACACGTTCACGATTAATCTTAGAATGTAACCTATTTGCACCCAAAGCAGAAGCGAATTTAAGCACAGGCCACATAGGTCTAGGGGCCCGCACCACAAAATGAATTCTATCAATTAGCAAATCAATAAAACTATTTTAAATTTGTAAAACACGACATTGACAGCAGACGACCGAGGACCATATAGTTTCGTTTTCACGTCTTACTCGTTTCACATCGTCCTACAACACCATGACTCACGTTGATAGTATAGACTTAGTGAATGATGGGGAGGGTGCACTGGGCACCTACTTGTCTAATATAAATAAAAAAGAAAATCTCTTGTTGTGATGTGTTCAATTCAATACATTGTTTTGAAATTTAAATTTTGCAAATAAATATTATAATGTTTTTGTAAGCTTATGTACTATGTTTTCTTAAAATTCATTTCTATAAATTTTACTAAATTTCATTTGTCATTTAAATGTCTTATTACATGAGACGGTACTAGAGATTGTATAGAAAACGAATTTGAAAAAAACGTAAGATTTTGCAATTGTTTCGTTCTCTTTTTCTATCTTGTACGTTTATTAACACCAACTGGCACGTTTGCTTAATGTTACAATTTTTTATTATTAAAATTGGAATAGCTATGTTGTTGCAAATTTTAAAAGAAAAACATGTAATGGTGTCTAATTTAGCGTGCTTTTCTAAATATATTTTTTTAAAGCGTTGTCAATAAAATGTTTTGGAAACTAAACATTTTCAGTTTTGTTATTTGTTACTCAACAGTCCGGAGGGAGGTTAAGAAGAGTTAGAAGTTAGCTTTAACATAAATATATGGTTGGCGAGACTAAAAAAATTAATTTTGTTTTTAATTACGCCAACAAAATGTCACCAAGATCTATGTATAAAAAAACGAGGTCGTCATACGTTTATGAAGTAATACTGTAGATTAATACCTTAATACCATGTAATGCGTAATGTGGTGCTCTAGTGCTGATTGCTTTGTTGTGAACTAACTGCCCATTACTGAACATGTGTCGATATGATCTTTATTCATTTTTCTGTTAGAAATAACCCCCTAAAGTTTGTTCTCTTTAATAATATTCACTCTACAAATTTCGTAGCAGAGGCGCGTGGCATGGCTCGTAGCACCTAAAATTTTCAAATTACTCCTCGTGTTTAAAGAAAGAAAATCAGTGAAAACGTTTTCCTCGGAAGTTTCAATGCAATACTAGAAAGCATTAGAATTTCTCATGTTACTTCTGAAAACGAAAAGATGGTACTTCAAAATTGCGCTTTCGTAAGAGAAAGGATATTTAAATATAACATCCTTAGAGGGATAAAGATGTCCTAACATTAGCTTTCAAGATAAAAGGTGGATTCCACGAGTATAATAATTCTTAAGTAAAATAGTTGATTCTCAAGTTTTCCAAACGTCAACACTCGCTATCATAGTTTTCATGAGATTAAAATCTAAACGGATGTGGCTGTAAATGAACATGATCCCTCGTAATCGATGTATCTTGATATAGGAGAGGAAACACTTCTGTGGAGAAAAGAAGATGGTGGATGGCAAATGCATTTATTAAGCACTTTTTCACAATGGATTGTTGTATTGGTAAGCAACGTCTTCATCGCAACTTTTACTTACGATCTACGACGTTGCGATTTCAAAATTCATCAAACGTCTTCAATAAGGGTAAGAAAATAAAACATACAAAGTAACAAACATTACATATACTTCGTTTTGTATGTAGATTTACTATATAACGAATATGAACAATATTATCACATCCGCTTTGCACTTCCTCTGAAATAACCTCTACATCTCAATTAAGTAGAATTCATTCTGAACATTATTTTTGTGATGCCATTGCGTTATTTCAGACACCCAAATTCCTGTTAATTTCAGATTCATGACCTGCATGACCCGCAAATAAATCTCAATTTGAACTCACAACTTCCGAGTACCTACTCATGGAAGAGTGTTTGCATCGTCAACGGCCAGGTGTAAATTGGGATGGTCAGGACAGGAAGTCCCGGGTTCGAGTACCGGACCGTCGCGATTTTCACCTGGCCGTTGACGATGCGAGTTTCAATTTGGTTTGTTGAATAACTGAAAGTAATTATTAATCCTATCACTAAGTCATTTATAATGATCTCAATGAAACAAATTGCGAAAAGTGAAAATTGAATATAAAAGCTAGAAGTATTAAGCACAATGTCTGTATATATTGTCATTCTTGTGTTCCCCAAATTGGCTTCAATGTCTTATATTATTTCGCTGGATACAAAAAGTGATGGGGTATTCACGTAAAACAACGCTATAACAATTTTATTTGGAAACAACTACTGAGTTTAGAGCAAAAGTCTTAAACGCAGTAGAATGATACGACAAAATAAAAATTGCCATGGTGTATAACGCTAATATGACCAATAGCGTTGAATGAATGAAAGCAATATTTATTTCACGGCAATGTTTGTTACAGAGTTTTAGTGAACCGTCATCAGATTTAGGCGACAACAAAAGCTATCAAGAAAATATTCAAAACATCTCCACGGTAAGGATCTATATAAACTAGCTGAGGACACGTGAAATTAGTAATATGTCTGCAAATTAATCCCTTCTTACTTCCCCGCTGAATTCAAGTGAGAATTTTATTCATTAATATTTATGGTTTGGAAGTTGGTGTGAATCCTCGACCTCTTATTTTCTCTAATATAATTAAGAATATGTTTTTTGGTATTTTGAAAATACCAAGAGCGAAACATTCTAGAATTAATTCAAGAACCAACAAATATGAAATTTATATCCTAGGTGATTACCCGGCGATACCCAGTTTCTTTTTCATACCTTTACACGGGAAAACCAAAAATCTATTTACATTGCAGAATCAAAATAATTTTACTTACAGGTTTTTTAAACTACACGTATAGCAATCTAATTTTAAAAATTCATTTAAATTTGTTTGATGTTATGAATTTTGTTATAATTTAAAAATTCATTTAATACAAAATGGTTGAGTACATTTTCATTTTCACCGACAGGAACAAAAATAAATAAACACGTAGGTAAAACCAACATTGAGTAACATAAAATTAGCCTAGAACTCCACATTACACTTAGGAGAGTAAGCCCCTGTTTAAGAGTATTAATATCGGTGCTGTACTTAAACAGTATCATGTCACTGTCCATCTGAAAGGCACCGAAATTTATGGATTGAACACAAATATCCATCTTTCTCTTCTAAATATTTGTAAACGACACTCCCTTTTCACTCCACCCAATGGGGTTCGAGGAGTGTTTGACAACCCTCCCCCAATGATGGCCCAACTCTAAAATAACGCCGGGAGCACCTCTATTCATCTCAACCTCATTTCAGGAAGGGATTCCACACTAATATCATCCTTTTCTTTTCTTTTTTTTTTGCGTCACGCCCTACTCGAGGTACCTCGCACTCTCTGAAGAGTTGTAATCGGCATTGACAATATGATGCTCATCTCAAAAACCTCGAGAGCTATGGTTTCGACCTTAATATCGGTCGTTTTACGTTATTTTTTGACGTCTCATTTCCTTTCTCAGCCATGAGAGTTGTGATATGAACTTGAACTTAATAGCATTGGGAGTATTTCAGACACTCTGACAACAATGGATCCGATGCAATCGGTCCTTTTCAATTATTTTTCGTTCATCCCCTTTCACCCTCCCTTCAGGTGGGCAAGGGGTGTCCTTTCCTCCATGGTGACTGAATTTAGATTTACTCTATATCAGGATGTCTCTATCTCCTCAGCGACGCCGAAAACAGTGGACTCGTCACGACTGTGATAATTTTTACATGGATTTTGATAATTGTATACATAATTTTTCCCTTACCAAGAGGTATTGGGGTGTAGAGGCGTTGATTGTGGAATTAGGCGTCATCGGGAATATCACTACGAATTTCAGTGGCCGTGAGAGCCATGATCTAAACACAACTACCACCCATTTTCCATTACTTTTATATTTCATCCCTTATCACACCAAACTGTTTTATTCCCCATAGGGGGTGGTCGTGGAAGTTGCATTGAAAGTGTCACGCAACAATACAGCGACCTTACAATCTATGTATCAATAACAATATCGGTCATTTCTAATTATTTTTACCTTCCCCCTTTACCATCCCCTCAGGGGTGCTATGGGTATATTATCTCCACTGTGGACAGATTGTGAACGTAAAAAATATTGGCGGAGTTCTTATTCATCTTAGCGGCACCTAAAACTATGAATCCAATTCTAATGTGGATTTTTCATTATATTTACATGTTCCCCCCTTCCCTAGGGATGCTACCCCACAGTGCTTGTTATAAGTCATCCGAGTATCATGTATGGTTGAAATTTCTTCAGCCATTCAATAGTTATCGCGTAGAATGCAGTATTATAGAATAAATACACACAACCCTCCGACAACCATTTCACCCTTCAGGGGTGGGTTTTCGTAAAATTCATTTTTAGCTGATGTCTACACTCTAAAAGGAAAACACTTGCTAAATTTCAAGAGTAGTCTTCATAGTTTCTCAGATTTCGTAATAAGTCAGTCAGTCAGTGGTATTTAACTTTTATATAAATTCGTTGCTATGACTTATTTTTAGCAGAAATCCTTTTGTAGTAAACCCTTATGTAATGGGTCGCACGTTGATAAATTAAAATTATGATGACATGCACAGACAAAAAGGAATAACGAAATCTGGAAGGTCTCGAATAAATTCCTGATAGGTGTATTGTACAGGAATTCAGTCTCAGTAGGTCGCAGGTTAAGGATAATTATATTATTATAGGCCTTGAATTAAATTTTCAAACAGTTTCCAACGTTAGAACGCACATTTGCCGACGTGGGTGGCAGCCTGTTCTTTCCTTTCACCACAGTGACGCTAGGAAGAGTGTGTCGGATGCGTGTCTAGGTTACCGACGTTTTTCCGTCAAGTTGAAGCGAATGCAATTAAATCCAAAGCTTTGACAGAAAAATGGTCTTGAATTTTCTTTGTAATGAGTCCCTTGGTACCTTGTGTGACCCAATACTTCGTCAAAATTGCAGGTAAGCTAGTTTTATCCGAACTATTTTTGAAATTTATTCTCACTGAAATATATGATATTGTTGCAGAGTTCACGTCCGTCCGTATAAGGGAGCAATGGAACCCACTTAGAATAAGGAAGAAACAAGAAAATTAGAAGAAACAACAATAAATGGAAAATGTTATATTCGCAACACTTGTTTATGACAATAATATACTATACTTACGGAGAGTTCATGACTTATCAATAGAGATAATTCAGGGTTATTGAAAGGAAAGCAATATAACAATAATTTGAATACGATCATTGAAGATTTTTCAGTATTAATGAAAAGAAACATATTAATTGGGAATATAGTAAACAAAATTAAGTACAATACTTCTGTTGATTTCAAATATCCCATTCCATAAAAGAAGATATAGTTTATATACCATTTATTTACTAATTTTCTTAATGGTTTTGAACAAAGATGAATAGTTTTCCCGAAATCAATCACCGAATCGCTAACAATCGTACAACTAGAGCTAAGGAGAACTGAGGAGATTTTTTTAAAAAGAATGATGACATTTCAACAAATTTTAATTATTGTTGTAACAAATAAACACATTTATTTTGTACTAATATGTGATAATTGACATGATGTGTCAAAATCTAGTACATTTTCATGCAATGACCTTGTTTCGACACATCTATTGAAAAATTAATAAAGTTTCTATTCTTTGTTTACCCACTCTTAATAACTGGACTTTCCCTCACTATGTTGCGCACACTGTTTAACATAGCTGCGTTACCGTTTAAGTTGTTCTACCCAGGGGAGTACCAATCGAAAATGTCGCCTAGTAGTCCAGGGTCCAGGTAGCTCAAACCTTGCAAAAGGTCACGGAGAGTTCATATTTGGCATACTTTTCGAGTTGGACGTAGTAATGAAAATGCTGAGTTTTTTATTTTTGCCGCTCTCGCCACCATCTTAAAAGTTGCAGCCAATTCCAGTTTTTCGCAATTATTTCGTTTCTGGTACCAGTTATGACCAAAATTGAAGCATACGCTGCAGTTTGAAGACCGCGAGAGCTAGTAGTTTCTGGATTACCCGCACACAGCGCTAACTGCAGCTTCGGTGCGACAAGTAATGTCGGCGCCGTGCTACGTCAGCGAGCACCAATAGGAGGCGGCCGGCGGCTATGAGCCAATTTTAAGTATTTTTTATGATTTACTCATTTTCGCATCACCGTGGTGGAGTATGCACGTTTTTTTACAGTGTTGTCTTCATTAGTCCTAATTGACTTCACATGGTATTGAATAAATGTAACTTTTTGCAAAGTCTGCCTATATAAAAAATACCCTGCTTCCTGGACTAAACAGCGGGCATCGAAGTTGTGCTCTTTTGTAAATTATCTAAATATAAAATAAACATATACATTAAAAACAAAAATCATGAATTAAAAAAAAAATATTTTTCCTTTTAAAACAAAAAATAGTCCGTAAAATGCACTTTCTTAAAATGCTTTAAAC
>NNCF01126836.1:302876-324839 GCA_002313205.1 Laupala kohalensis | reverse complement strand
CTCGAACCCGGGACCTCCTGCTCTGGCCGCAGTTGTGCTGTCCGCTGCACCACCCGCCTCGACTCCCAAGTCCGTACGCAAGTCCCTAGTGCGTTGTGAGTTAAACCTTTCAAAATCTGTTTTGTTTTCGTTTCTTCTTGCTCTACCCTAAGCAAAGCTAGGTCGCGTAACATTTTTTGACCCATTGTAGTCCTAAAATTTGTTTTAACTTGCTGACATCGCTCGCAACTTGCGATGGACATTGTAACCATAAGTGTAATCTGAATTGAAATGCGCAGATTCGGAATGACGCACGTCTCCATACCGAAAAACGAATTCAAGAAGCTCTTCAGATCTCTTCTTTCTTTTTAATGTTTTTTCTTGTTGGTACTAGCATTCAAATACCCACTATTTTTTCATATAACTGTTCTATGTCAACATCATAACTTAACAAATCTACTAATTCTTTAGAGTTCTGTTTTAATTCATAGCAGTCATCAGTACCGTAACACAGTTGATTAATATCGAAGAAATCCAAATCTGGCGTTGACTCCATACCGATGAGTAAACCTATTTAGATTTTTAAACTCACGAGGTGTCAATGCTACTGAAATTCTGGTGCATGAAACCCATGGGTCTCAGTAAGGAGTGAATGGAAAGTGAGGCAATTGTATCATGAATTTTCGGAAAGTCGTTCAAATGTTCACGATGGACTGACGATGTCGTGGAGAGAGTCATTGCGTAAATGATAGGGAAGTCCTTCCCTAAATTCACGACAGTCCTTTTGAAACGCGTCTCTTAAGTACAGTCCAAGCTTGAATCGAAATACACTCTAGCGAAACTCTCATTTGTAGTTGTAACCACACGAGTTTAGAGTAGTTCAGCGGAACACGTTGCTTAAGGTAGTATAAGTGTGCTCGGTGATAGTCAAGTACGTAACAATATACGAAACTTTTAATAATGTTACATATTATGTTTACATTAAAAATAGTCTATGTAGCTATAATTCATGAAATATGGCGTATTAAAAACTGTGAATCATTGATTATACTGTTTAAATTCATACAACGTACTTGCATAATGGTGTATAATAATTCATTTTAAAACCGTCCTGCCGAAGGCTTTATTCATGAGAGCCGAATAACTTCAAGACAGTTTTATTCAAATATTACCTTGTAAGGTCCAAATTATTTTAGGCGAGTTGACGATAATAGTTAATTATTTCATTCCAAAAATATTCAGGATATTAAGAACGTCCGTCAAATTGCTCATACTACCTAAAGTACACCGACTCAAGATCTTTGCAGACCATGCAACGGCAAATAGATCGCCGTGTCAGTGGCTTTGGAACAGTGAACGATCAACGTCATCTCCCGTCGCTGTAGGGAGTTAAGAGTGGGGTCGAACCAACAAGCCGATATTCCATCCTTTTATACTCAGTGGTCTTTATAAGTGAAATTCAACGTAGAAGTGTTGCCTAGTAATCGTAATGTCAGTCGATGCTGTTTAAAGAGTCAAGATCATCTAATCAAGTAAGCGGTATTGTCTTTTGTGACTGACTGTTTCATACATCAACGCCGAGGGAAAAATATAAGAGGTAAGAACTTACAATTTTGATGGGATGTTGCTTTTGTAACGTAGAAAAAGTATTTTTTAAAGTTTTATATTTTAAAGGGATGGTTTTGGGTATAATGTGTTTTTCTAATTTTTTTTGTATATCTTACAATCTAATTGAGATAAAATAAATTAGAGAAAAAAACACATTTGACCCTAAATCAACCCTTAAGATATATAAAACTTTAAAAAACATTTCCTCTTCGGTACAAAAGTAACAACTCGTCCAAATGGCAAGTTATCTGTAATATCTCTCCCTCTGCGTTAATTAGTGGGTAAATGAGTGAGTCAGTGTATTGCGCCCACATGGTCATATGCAGTTTGTTACTATCTTTTTACAATAAAGTTTATTTCTCAAGTGTTTGTTCGTCAAAACAAAACTGTCCCAATCCTAGGCCCCGGAGGTGCACCCGTGGAGGGTAGAGCTTCACAATTATTAAGTCTCGGCACTAGGAGCTGTATCTATTGAAAAATAAATCGGGAATTTTGTGTTATTTAGTAGTTATTATTTATTAATAATACTCCAAATAATCTATAGTTTTACAATAATACGTAATGTGAAATGACGTTTTTGTTTTAATAAATACAAATTTGTTGGTATTATGTTAATATCGTAACACGTACCGAACTATTTTTATTTTCAGGACTGGGTTGAAAAGTTAAATCTGCCTCTGCCTTAGGACCCTTGATCGGAATTGATGGGATGGTTTCTCGTTTCCGGAGAGTAAATTAGTTGATTGTACTCCGCGTGGTTCCACGCAGTTTGTAACTGCTTTTTCGACAGTAAAGTTTATTTATTTATTTACAGGAGGATATGTGACAGCGTCTCGCTCCGATCGGTTTGACCCTAGGATAAACCTGGTACTCATTTTACAGCAGATTGTCAGTCCTCTATCCATTGAGCTTTGTATAGCAAAAACCGGAAAGCTATTTTTTCTTCGCCCAATTATAACGATGGGTAAACTGTATGATTCCAACAAAAACTCTCGTCTAAAGCCCGATTTTGTCAGGTAGAAATTTATCTGACTTTTTGCAAAGAATTATTTTTAAAAAAAGATTTTCAATGTGTTGCTGGGATTTCCGGTTTGTGCCGCGTCTGGTCATACTTACTTGACATTTCGGCTGCCATGCTGCAGCCTTCTTCAGAACTGACTAAATCGGTGGTTGCGAGCATAGTGGAGCGAGTTGTCACAGATTTTAGAAGGTACAGATAGTTAACTCCCGTAAGCCCAATGGTTACCTTAAATGCACCCCTGCGCGCCACGAGGAAGACCGAGAACTATCGTCAAAATTGCGCCCAACGCCCCTCCCTTTTCCTCGTTTTACATAGTTTTTTTATAATTTTAATCGAATACCCGCTGCCATATTCTGCAGCAGCCTACAAACAATTAACCTGCAATGGAAACTTAGAACCAGGCCTTCTAAATGCGTGAGTCGAACTAAAACACCTACAAATCAACACCAAGCAGAGTTCGAGTAGCTTCAATTAGTAGCAGTCGCCACATGAAGACCATGTGCTTGCCGCCAACGTCAACACTCACTACGCGAGCAACCAGTTGAACAGGTGGTGGGGGCTAGTTAGTTCGGCGCCTTGCCAGTGGAGCGCTGCAACGAATGATCCATCTGTATCTAATATAATCTGTGGTTGTCACCACGTCCTAGAGCGTCGAGAGGCGTGGGGATCCTGCGGTTGGTTTGCATGTGCGTCAATGGGAAGCTGGGTAAATATTTTCAATACTATTTATCAGTAAGCATTACTGAAAGTAATTTAAATGTACGTTGATAAAGCTTTTGGATGATTTGACTAACTTTCACCCTCATGATGATCTAAAACCTCTTTTTTGTTCCCACTGCATCACATTAGCTTCAATCGCGCTACCATCGCATCGGCTACTTTATTCCGTTTTGTCCCTCCTATGTGTACTAATTCCAAATACATCCACGTGTTACACTTTAATTCTTCAACACTTTTGCACCTACTTTCATTCGAGAAATGAAAATTTATTTCCGCGATCTACTTTGTGTATTTTTTGGCAAAACTATTTTTGGCTTGGCAGCTCGATGAAAAGGGCTTCAACGTCCATAATTACACGCAGAAGTACCCATCCTCCTGTGAAATCAGTACTGTATTTATCCCTGGAGTGATAGCGACCGGAGCGTTATGCTGACCACATCACCTCATCTTTATTCCATTGCTTTGTGAAATCGTACAGCTCTGCTTCAAGCTGGAACTCTTTGATATAAAATTACAAATAATAATCTTTAGAATATTTACTCGTTAATAACGGAGCGTCTCAACGTCCAAACACAGTCAATCCTGGGAATAAATTAGTGTGTAGAATAAAACAAATGGCGCAAGGAAAAAAACCCAAAGAAAATTGAGAATTGGTGAGGAGAAGATCACGCAAATACGTTAAGATACAATGTAATGTCTTGGTACTTCAACTCAAGTGCTCCTGAGCGTAGATCGATAAGCAACTGTGATAGTAGCACCTCATGACATGAAGATTCACTAAGTAGTAAGAACGCGGTTGAACTTTACATTAGTCCTGTCCAGCTGGGCGTACGAGGTGAGTAAAACAATTTAATTGTTTACATCGTGAAATATAATAATGTTTCGGGCTATTAATTGTAGAGACTACAATGAAAGAAAAAATTATTGATACGGGAGTGCGTGTTTGAATAGGTAGTAATACAAAGTCTCATATGAATGTTAGATAAACCAAAATTTAGTGTAGTTTGTTAATGTTGAGACGATAAAGAACATAATATTTTAACTGCCTGACTTCAATTGCAAGTTGAACTTAAGAAGCGAGTGGTTTTCTTTTCACAATTCTTGATGCAACTGGTATTTGCACGATTATAGAATGGGAACTGTTCTATTAACTATTACCAAACTTCAACATTTTGTTCACAAGTCTCTGGTAGAGATTTATTTTAAGTTAATAACTTTTTATTGTTATGCACTGTAGTCTCGTTATTAATTACGTACAAAATTTTCTCGGTGGGATGGTGTGGAGTGACAATTAGTGACGTAGGGAAGCTCAAGTCCAATTCGCCAAAATTTTTACATATTTTTTAGAAGAATATGATAGATACTGATTTATCTTAATAAATGTCGCGAAACGAAAGTATTCTAAGTTTATCATTCATTGCCGCGTCCTGTGTACGGTAGTCATTCCGCTTACCTCCGCTCCGCGACAATCAAGCTATCACGTACCCCGCGACGTACCACGTTCTGTTTGCCTGGGCATTCAAGATCAAAGAAAACGAGAAAGAAAGAGATATGAATAATCTTCGATACATGATGTACGTACTTGCACAACGCTAAACAACAAAAGTCGTCACATACCTACAGTCATCGTACCTAGAATATCCGGTTTGAAAGTTCACTCAATCCTCAAATATCCATCGTCTGATTACCTTTCTGTTGATCAGGCATTCTGATGAAAAGCAGAATATCTTTTACTCGCGGATTGATACAATACATAAAAATTGAATGAAGACGTCCATCATTCACATATATTGTATGAAACTATTCCTCTCACCTTTATAAAATGAAAATATTTTACCATAATTTTTCATATATCAATTTATTTTGTGATTATTTAAATCCAATTCAAGCACATGGATCTTCGTAAAAATTAAATGAGGATAAAGACGAAACTAAAATAATTTTAGCAATCAAACTGTATCCCTTCTCTTAAGCAAATATGATTAATTGTGAGATAAAATGTTTTTATAATTGGTTCTTGTAGTAGCAGAAATCATGAAGCTCCATCGACTGCATCTCCTCCCAGGATTTCTCTTCCTCCTCGTCATGGTGACTTTTGCTGTCACGTAAGTATAGCGAACCAATTACGATGGACATGTTTCTCTTTTAATTGCAAAACAATTTATCTTAAGATTACATCTGGATTCTCATTTTTGTCATTCCATTGAGTTTCGGAGTTGATATCGGAATACGCAAACCGCATGATTCACTTTTAAGAGACAGATAGACTTAACATATTGACACTGCTGAGTAACTTTTAACATCTTCTTTTGGTTTCCAGCTACGTCATAGCAGTGTTTCTGGACCATATAGAACCTGACTTTCCTTATATCAGTGATACTGGAACGGAACCCCCAGAAAGCTGCATTTTTGCCCAATTTATCAACATGGCTTCGTTTTTGTGTAAGTTTCCAGACGAACTTCATTGTTTTCTTGTACTGCTTTTACGCAAGTAGCCATTCAAATTTCTCATTGAAAAGTACATTATGAAACCGTCCAATAAACAGAAGTAATTGCCTCAAAATGACTGATAAAACGTGTCCGTTTACTATAGTAGAAAATTGTGTTGTAGTACTTTTAATATCCCCCTTATTATCACCAGTGAAAATCTGTTTAAACATAAAATTGCTACCAACATAATCGCCAGACCCAAACTATTTCTGAAATCGCGTAGCTCAAGGTAGTATGAAGGCAGTACGTGGTTGCTTATCTTCATTGAAATAACTTTTAAACTACTTTTTGAAATAACTTTTGAAATCTCAACACACTGATTAAATCACACTACGATCAATATTCAGTCGTTTCAGTCCTCACGTTGGGTTGCCCATTACATTTTCTGTTCCAGGAACGATAAAGAACTAAAAAAAAAAGAAATATTGTGAGAGTCCCGACCGTGAAGTGTACAGTTTAAAGAACTGAAAGTACAATGAGAGAAATTTAACCATCAAATAATTAAATTATCATTTAATAATAATAATAATAATAATAATAATAAAGAATCAGTGTCAACCAATTACACTGATACATATCCGTATTGAACGGTATTACATTCATTTTCAGTGGTTATACATACATGATCTTTTTCCTATATAATAGTAACCAAAAATACTCATAGAAATTTTTAAAATATTTTTGTAGAAACTCTGAAGACACATTTTTCAAAATAATAACAAAATAATTTTATTGGAAAAATAGTACTATGTTTGTGGAACCTCTGTAGATGACGTTAATGCAGTCGAAAACTGTTTTGCAAGACAAAAAATTTTGGTTGAAACTATGAAGGTTTCTTTATTATTTATTTAAGTTATCTAAAACCAAATCTAGAATTAATTATTTGATCCTAGTGGAATTTGTCGTTATGACTTTACATAAGAAGTACCTTATGTTCCCATACATATCGTTGTCAAAGTTAAATTAGTTTCTATCAAATTTCAGTTCTGTTCTAAATTGGTTTTAAAGATAAATATTTGAAACTATTCGAATTTCACTACTGGGAAGTAAGTAAATGCGTAAGTTTTTGTCCATAATATGGATAACAGTAGCTTAGTTTCAATTTCAGCGTCCTCTCATTAGTGATACATGATAACAGTCTGTTAAGTTACCAGAATCTGTGACCCTTGAATCAATCTTCGAGATAAAAAAAGATGAAGATACATTATCCGTTGCATTGTTTACGTTCTGACCTTGTCTCTTGATGATGGAAAGATTAAACATGACCCTATCTCATTCTGAGAAATTTCGCAATAAAATGCTTCTTTATGATCGCTACAATGATAATACACTTTCTATCATTGTCAATTTACTTATCTGACAGACAGACATGAAAATTTGGGAATGTGATATTGAACGTTAAATTAGTTTGTATCATATAATCGGGTGACCCGATTAAGGAGATATTAAGGGGTTTTTTTAACTAAACTTTTTTCAGAAAACTTTGAGCACTCATTATTGACTTTCTTCTTTGTTTTTGAACTGTTTTTCTATTTTTATTTTTTCTGGAAATGGGTCTTATACGATTCAAAGTCCACCCAACTAAAAATTCATGTTCGATTTTTGGGAAGTTGTGGGGATTGGGAGTTTCATGTTTACAACAAAACTATCACAAAAAAGGTCATTAACCAGATGGGGGGTTACCCACTTTACTGCGATTTTTAACGTTTGAGCAAATGGAGGAGGAATTATCTCGTGCTTCATTAGTTGTCTATAAAGGTCTAAAGATCAAGATCGAAACCATTAGAAAATAATTTATTATAATAATGGTTATAATTGCCGTCCACGAATAAGAACTGCACTTTTTTCACTATCTTGTAATTTTTTAAAACGTCCTTTCAATTTTATAAGAATTTTGATGGAAACTACAAAAATTACTACAAATATACATCTCCGAAACGCCGTATCCAGTTAGATTGGATTTTTTCAATTTTTTGTATTTTTTGCTAGCACAACACATTGATACAAATGAATTAGGTCATTTAACATCATCAGATTCAATGTGCATGACACAGATAATTTATTTTTGACTATTTCCTCACTCCTTTGTCATTTTTGAAATTCACGCCGGTCAAGGTGGTCATGCAGGAGCGTTTGATGTGGTGGCAACCCAATGTTTTTCCCGCCGAAACCAATGTAACCCGCTTCATTGCTTAATAACCTCGGTTGTTTTGTGTACGTACTTTGGATCTGATGAAAACGTGAAGTGAGGAAATTTGGTGCACTCAAAGGAGTGAGGTCCATGAATAAAAACTTCACATTCTGAACAGATCCAACGTGTGTACACAAAACAACTATCGAGAAAGACGTATTCGTGTTTAATCCATAGATTTTGGGGTCTTTCAGATGAATAGTGACGTGATACCGTATAAGTAAAAGTTCGACTCATACAGGGGTTAAACGTAATCTCCGATGGGCGATGTGGTATACTAGACTAAGTGGTGACGTTTAGTTTGATTTGCATCCCTCACAGGTAATTTTACGTTGCTAGCTCACGGGTGATTAAATCCAAGGATATATTTATTCTTGCTGCTGGAGATGCAACTCAAAATGATGTATACAATCAAGTTTTGTATTAATATGAAATTATTTAATTAGGATACTGTACGTATGCTTTTAAAAAACAAGTAAAATTATTTTGATATTACAATATAGACAGATTTTATTATTTTCTTGGGTAAAAGAAGATTAGTTCAAGAAAAACCCGGGCAACGCTGGATAATCAGATAGATTTATATAAATGCATTAGTCTTTTTTAATCAGCGCTGCGAAAAGAAACATACCCCACCAGCACAATATCGTCAGAAAAACACATCGTCGTTTGTTTCACGTTTTTGCGTTAGGTCTGCCCTTAAGTGTTTGTTTCCCAGACCATTCGAACGCATCTGAGGGCCGGGAAACAAGACGTTGCCTTACAAACGTTTATGTAACGTTGAAATCGCGTTCGGCTTCGCTCGGTGCGTAGCGCTCGGCAGTGGAGGAACAGAGACCACTACGCTTATCACCGCTTCGGCTAAACTCGGATGCTTCGGTCGATTTCGGACAGGGATCACGTGTTGCGTGTTGGCATTCAAACCGGCGTCTTGTCATCTGATCTCTTCCACATGGTCTTAACTGTTCTTAGCGTCCTTTGTGGATTGTGATTATCCATATTCAAGTGAAAAAAAGTGTGTTGCTGAGGTATAGGAAACACAGGTAGGTATAATTATATCTGACATAACCTTGATATTCCCAGTTATAGTTTGCGTTAAAATTGATAAGTTGCTATAAACTTTATGGATGTTTGTTGTAAATATGTTTGATACCCAATGATCTCTTGTATTCTAGTTTGTTCCCTCTTGTATTATTCTACCTTCTTGTATTCTAGTTTAATACCTAATGATCTCTTGATATGTGTGTTAAAGAACTGTGGTATTTGTTTTGGGTTTCAGTTTATCTACTCAGAAGTGAACTTAAACTTGATGCAGACGTAGTCACAATTATTGAGATGCCAGGTAAGATCTGGGATAAAGGTAAGAGTACTTTCCATATTACAAGTGTTCCTTAAAATTTACTTCTTGTTTCCAGATAAAAGTGGGTTATTACGACTTGTCCGTGAAAATTGATGTGGATGATGGTGACCGTGAAAATTGATGTGGAGATGTATGCATTATTGGTTATTACAATAAACATTTCAATGTTTGATGCAAGAGTTTTTATTTACCTGTAAAATATATGTTACGTCTAATGATCATTCCAGGGATGTGACAAATATGCAGGTCAGCGTGAATGTTGCATTAAATTTACTTATGTAATCAACATAGAATAGCATGATTAATACGTCTCTAATAATACGTTATTTTCATGTAAATGTAAATAATACGTTTTTTAAAAAAACGTTCGTATTCAAACGGAACCAAAAGTTTGAATGGTTGGACATTCTACCGTGATTCAAACGCGAACATTCGAACGTGAAATAAACGTTTTTCTGACGATTCTGTGCTTTAGGGTAGTTCCATGAAATAACAGTAAATGTATTAACATCTTTGCAGTTATAAGCTATAAACCATTCCGATGTGTCATTTTTTTTTTACTTTTGGAGAATATCAACTATGGTTTAGTGAGATAATTTACAATAATTGATTATAAATTGATATATTTTCAAAAAAATAATTGGTTTTAAGTAACAGAATTTGTGAAATTAAATGCAACTCAAAATATTCATAGAGGACTGAGGTAACATTCTGATATGCAGGGAGGTTTAAATATTTTGGAAAACACCGTAGTATTTTCTTCTCCTCCTACACAAATATTATACGTACTAGTTGCGTAGTTGTCTAGGGTGTCATTTATTGTCTGATACTATCCCGGAACTCCTGTTGAAATGAAATCGAAATTTTTAAAACCGGAATACATCAGTTTTAGAAAGAAAAAAATCATTTCTTTTTTAACAATATTCAATTGCGTTGAGGTACATTTTATTGATTACGTTCCAGTGCTGGGCTGTGTGTATGTACGCTACCTACAGGTGGAAGCTGTGATAAAACGTGCAGGAGATTCCGTGCAAGTGGGTCCTCGCTGCAATCGCGTCTCAGCATGGATGGGAGTTTTGGCGTGTCTTGGACTTGATATGGTAGCTAATTTCCAGGAGGGAAACGTGTTGATCGTGCACATGATAGGAGCGTTTACGTGTTTTCTTAGTGCTACAATTTTCTTCTGCGTACAGGTGAGTAATATGTACAAATACATATTATTTGCTTTCCCACAAATTTACGTATATGATAATTAAAATTGAATGCAATAATGCTTCTCAATCTCTTACTATATTACAAAACGTATTTCAAACGAAAAATTACTGTTTAGAAACTTTTCTGTTTGAAGTAAAATGTGGCAAATTATTAATGTATTTCATTTCCTCCTATTATCCCTGTGCAGACAATTTACTGGTCAACTTTACCTGCACATGGGGTGATTAGGTTCGAAGGACTAACCGAAGTAACAGTAAAGAATCAGGAAAGGATGAGGTGTAAGATTAGTAGTGATTGCCAACAAAAAAACAGTTTAATAAAACATGCAATGTGAAGGTAATGAAGAAGAATGATACAATACTGAGTTCCCATGATACATCGTGATAAGATGATCCTTAAAATTCAGCCGAGATGACGTTGTAGGTCGAGTTGAATTGATGTGTTGAAATTCAGTGAAGATGAATTGAAATCCAAAGGATTGAAGAAAGATCTTCCGATAGACAAAAGTGTCTTCCGCTTCGTCGTGGTGCAGGGTTGAAGCAGGAAAACATCAGCTAGCATGCCGACTAACGATAGTAATACGAAGAGAGGTTTCTCCGCTGACGAGGTTGGTGAGCGAAGTGAAGTTTGAATGATCAGAGTTAACTGCTAGTGAGAGAGAGTGCCGACAGACTGGTTCGCGACAAGTGCGACTACATGGCATGGCTCGCTGTCCATAAACTCGCCCTGATAGCGCGAGTTGACGCGCCAATCGCAAGGCAGGACGTCGTGACGGCTGGTTGACTTCTGGCGGGAAGCGCCGCTTCGGTACCAGAAAATCAATAACTGGCGTGGTTGAGCACAGAAGTTTAGCAATTGAGACGTGTCACTCATATTGCACAAAGAGTGTGGGGTTTCAGAAATGACTCACTTGACTTAATAACATCATATGATGAAAATGTCTGAACAACCCCTATTCCTCCTTTTACTTCTGATAAAAAATGGTTGACAACATTCCTGTTTTTTCCTTGTAATAATATACATATTCCAAGAATTACAATACAGAAGAAAAACTTCACAATTTATTTTTTAAAGTTTGGTACATAGACTTTTTAAAATCGTACCATGAATATGGGTCCACTCATATGACACTATCATGGCTATTGGGCAAACTATATACTTTACACTTGATATTCAAAATTCTCCTTGTTCATCATGAAGAGGCTAATGATCCAGCACGTTTCCGAAGCAGTGCCTGATTGCGAGCACTGCCTGCTCTTTAACTTTGAGATAATGTCTGCATCGCCTGCTGATAATCTTCCTTTGTAGATGTAGTCACCCTACCATGAGGTGATAGAGAGCGATGAAGATGTACTCACTGATGAAATAGGATCTCGGAGAAAAAACAAGACTAGTAAAAATAGTAGATCTACCTCGCACCACTTGACTCTCATTGACGTGAAGTGGGTCTTCACTGAGAAATAGGTGAACGAAATTTTTGTGAAGATAGCTCTGATGGAAAGAAACTCATACTGTATAATGAAACACCTCAAGATACATACCTCATGGGTCGTCACGTTTATTCGTCCAACATTAACGTCTACCACGTGCAGAGGTTACCGTCAGGGATCTAGACGGATTCTCTGTTGAAAAGAAAACCTTTCTAATATTGATGGGCGCGTAGTGTTTCACCGTCTAATGTGTCTTCTACTTGTGCGGTACTCCCTCTTCATCTCAGCCACCGCTCGTCAAAGGAATTGGGCGCCTGAGACAGCCGGGAGAAGATCGGCCTCTCCCGTCTGTTCCATCTAATGCTTGAGGGGAAACCCTCATAACATGGGAAGAGGATTGATAAAGATCCTCAGTGCACTCCTCACGGTTTGGGGAAACCCTTCCCAATGGAGAGGATGTTAGGCGGACTACTGGTCGAGGGTCTAAAACATCGGATGTTTTGTACCCCATCGCAGATTATTTACTTTGTGTAAGGGATCGAACACCAGATGAACAGTGGTAGAACTCGTTGCCTGAGTGGTACACACCACTTTAAATTGAGGAACCAGGAAGGGTAGGGGCATAAGCCCTCCGGGTAACACTTATTTAACTTGAACTTTGCCAGGCAGTACGGTTTCCTGCTCCCGGTTCTGGGAGTACGAATGTACATGGGAGGCGATAGAACTAAACATGTACAAGGAACAGTTAAGAAAGAATGGTTATGCAAGATTTTAAAGATCATATTACTGACTTTACACATATTAGACAAAGAATGTGCTAGCTTAGAAGGAAGACTTTTTTAATGCCACCATCATGCAGAACATGCAGCCACAGTAGTGAAAGATTTTCCATCAAAGAAAAAAAAGGAAAAAGAATTTGTTTAGTGATCTTCCGATGAAAGCGTACAGAAGAGCTCCTAAGTGTGATTTTAAAAATGTTATGAGAGATTGCAATGACCCAGCAGGTTGAGAAAAAGAATATGCTTCATATCTGCATATAAATTATAAAACTAGCACATCTTATAAATATATATCCCAGCAACGTTGTGTAACAATTTTAATATCCTAAGTTTAACAGTTTTACTAATATAAATTTTCAAAATACACTCATCCCCTGAAGGCGCTTGGGAATCGTGTTTTTTTACTTTTTTTTACAAATTAAATATCAAATTTTGACTTATTTAGTTCTGTGTTATAAAGTATGAGTTTAAAATCTTTACTCTTTGATATTTAATTTGTTATATTTTGACAGATAGGAATGTTGAACGGGAGGTTCAATCTCGAGTACACTGATTTTTGAAACCGATAGTAGGTCAACACAGTTTACATGAAGTTGTTAAAAACTCATGATTGTTAGAGTTGCGTAAGTTACGAAATGTCGAATGTAACAATTTTTTATCGTTTCAATATTACAATACATTTTTTAGCCCTATGGCGACCGGGCCTCTGAGGCTTGGGCAAGTCGCAAGTATATAGAGGAAAGAAGGCACATTTTTTATAGCCGAAGTAGCAGAGTACTAGTGTGAAGGACTCAATGGTGGCTTATTTCTCATTTCCATATCTCTTTAGAACCTTTAATTGTCTATTTTTAAGACAGGGCGCACTTATTCTCCTCGGAGGGCCCATTTACACCCTTTTCGAGAGGGCGCACCGGCCCGCGGGCCAGGGGGTCATTCTGAGCCTGTTTTGTCCTCCATATAGTCATACACAGTTTGTAACTCCATTTTTTTGTTAATAATTTATTATTTATTTATTAATAAATGACTTTATACACTCGTTCTGTTCGTGTTAAACAACCCATCAATATATTTCACTGATATGTATTTCTTATTTGCAGACCTACATATCTCGCAAGC
Source organism: Laupala kohalensis (assembly GCA_002313205.1). Lineage (NCBI taxonomy): Eukaryota > Metazoa > Arthropoda > Insecta > Orthoptera > Trigonidiidae > Laupala > Laupala kohalensis. The sequence goes on along the minus strand of NNCF01126836.1, from coordinate 310,930 downwards.
TGATGTCCCAGATCACATCTACTCCAACTTTCTATATTCGCGTGTTCATTTCTATTTTCTGCATCATACTGTCTTTTCTTACAATTGTCCCGGGAACACTGGCCATGAAAGATTTTGATGGTAAGTTTGAGTTTTTAACCTTTTATCGAAATTAACCAAAAAGTTGTTATATTACATTCATTGTTACATTAAAAACTCCGGTATTTCAAACCAAATTAATCCAGAAAATGTTATACAATTCTAAAATTTTACATAAGTCATACGAATAAACGAATATATCGATCTACGTGTATTTCCTTTGATTGTCGCTCATTTTACACCGAAAACTTTCAGTGTTGAAAGGAAATGAGTTATTCTTAAACTAAAAAATGAAATTTCATTTACAAATGAAAGTTGATTTAAACCCGATGGTTTTCCACTAGATTTTCCTCCCTTAACTTTCATTTTGTACGTCTCGACATACACTTACTATCATTCAATTGTGCGCCTTTTATGCAGAAACTAGAAGATCTGTCCAGCTTCACGCAATAGTTTTTGTTGTTATGATGCTATTTAATCGTTATAATTTAGTGTCGATTGAAATTGCACTTTTACATTAAAATATTGAGGTAATCTTAAATACTTCGTGGAAGGTTATCCCCAGTTAAGATAGGTAAAATGACCTAAGTCTTGGATTTTCAAATAACCCGACTTAAAGTGTTACATACACCTAAAAACTATCAGTAGGTTCATTAGCCCCTCCTCCCTCCCGCAAGGGGCAAAAACGTGTTTTTTATCTTATTTTTTTCTTCTGAGCCCTGACCCAAGTAAAAAAAATGAATTTTTGTTTGAAGGTGGGTGATTAAAACACATTCGGAGTTTTTTTTCAAGTTCATTCAATGACATGTATGTAATCTTAAATTTTTTTTCTTTCTTTCTCATTTCTGAGAATTTTTCAAAAGTTATAAATCAGAGAGTGGTTCATTGTGGATGTTAATTTTGGAGCATATTATTCTTTGTACCGTGAAGCATTGTTGTGTGTATAAGGAAAACTTTAAGAACCCCTTAAAAAATGATTCTGCAGTAAAACATAAACATTATTTCCGTATTCTTAAAGGAAAATTCATGGCATTTTTATATATAAAACCGTTAATTTTCCAACTTTCTTTTACATATTCTTATATGTAAAATTCGTCAAAGTAAACCAAGAAACATTGTCTAAACAAATAGTTAAATAAAATTTGGTGTACATTTGAATATTCTGCATGAAAATACTTTTTTGTTTTTATTATGTTTGTAAAAACTATACATTTCATACATGAGATTGATGACCTTGAAAAAAAAACTTCAAATGTTTGTTTTAATCATCCACCTTCATGCAAAAATTCAAGTTTTTACTTGAGCCAGGGGTCAGAAGAAAAAACATAAAATAAAAAGCACGTTTTTGACACTTACGGAACTGAGGGAGAAGGGGGTAATGAACCTACTGACTGTAAAACACAATTTTAGGCGTATGTAACACTTTGAACCAGATTATTGGAAAATCCAAAACTTATGTCATTTTACCTATCTTAAACGGGGATTCTCTTTATTCGAAAAAACATATTTCACACATTATCATTTTAAAATTAGAATTTCAAAGAATGCTTCACTGGTGAAATTTTTCAATACATAAGCAATATCCAGTCTAAATGTCATGTTCCTAAGATTCTTCTTCTTCTCTTTGCTTTGATGAACGTGTCAGACATTCAAGTAAACTAACCTTTTAAAATTCAAATGTCGAATATTACAGAAAACAATTTATCAAACAAAAACAGAGATGATATTTCAATTGGTTCATAAAATAAAGTGGATGTAGAATTCTATGTCGTTATCGCTAACGACAAACACCCGAAAACAAAAAATTCAAAAATCGGAAAACCCAAAATAACCATTAGATACACGACTTATCAACGGTAACGTACAGAAGTCATGATGATAACTCAGTTAGATCGTAATACTGCGAAAAAACAAAACAAAGAAAAATTATATTTCATCGTAAACAATCCCTTTAAAATATAAATATCGAACCATCCTTTTTAGTAAGCCACTACAATACAACAGTAACATATCGTCAAAATATCAATTTTCTATACTTAATCAACGCAGACTGAAAATTATAAATGCGCCAGTCATTTACCAACGTTCCAATCATTCCCATCGCTTTTCACCCTTAAAAATCAAAATATCGAAAGTTCCAGAAAACTTCGTTTTTAGATACTTAATTACGCAATATAAATATTAAAAAATCCGAGTTGATAGCGAGAAGTTCATGGGATATAGCGAAAATAATGTATCAAGCAGTTTGCGCGAACGCTAAAAAACCTTTAAATTCGCCCCTTTTAATTCGTTAAATAATGAAATATTGAAAAACCCCTAAGACTCATTTTTGGATATTTAAATTTAAAAATGTTTGCATACAAAAACTGGGGCGACATCGCAATTAATTCGTAAAATATAGTAAAAGTTGTGAAAATTCGCATTTTACCCTATTTCATCATTTTAGAATTGGAAAAATCCTATCTTAGTGGTTGATACCGTAACAAAAGGTACGTACAGTCGAAATTTCACGTTGCTAGTAGTTTAGGTTCTGCGTCGATGAATGAGTCCGTCAGTCGGTGTCAGTAAGGACAATACCGCTTATATGGAGGGATGAAACCATACTACTCTAAGAGATTGCATTCAGTACACATAAAATATGAAATAATTTTCAGAAAGTTGTGCAGTGAATTGTTTTATTACTGTGATGATTTTTCATCTCGTTCTCGTATCTAATATTTTTCTCTAAACTCGAATCCTTTTATACTTTTCGAGACCCGTCAATATCTTAATATTTGAATAATTAGATTAAGCATTCAATTTACAAGTAATTTTCATTATTTTCTCAGGTGACTGGAAAGACACGATTAAGTGGCGCCCAGAGAACGGGGGTTGGACAATGCATCTTATCAGCACCATTTCTGAGTGGCTCTTAGTTATATGCTTCTGCTCTTTCATCGCTTCTTTCTCAGGAGAATTCAAAGGAATAGACCTTGAAGGACCATTCGTCAAGGTAATAAAATAGAAATTGTGTTATGGTATTGAGTCTCAACCATTACTTGTTTTTATTGGCATCATTGAAATAGCACATTTATACGTACCCACAGCCAATGTTGTTTATTGATGACATAGATCAACGAATTATATTTATATATACATATAGTAGACGCTTTTGTTGACTAACAAATGTGAACGCATAGATTTAAATTCCTAATGTCCACAATTCAATACAAAGTGTCCCACAATTCAATATAAGTTCAATACACTATTACGTAACGATCAGTCAGTCAAATAGTTAAGGTTCCATCGTAAATCAAACACGCAGTGATCTAATACTTACGTGAATAGGGGCTTCATTGCAAGTGCATGGTGGGTATCAACTCACCTAAGCAAAGCTTTGTTCCAACAATTAGATGCGAGATACGACAAATTATTGGGCAGGCACTTCGTATCCCATCGACGAAACACATGCATAAAGGATTTCAGTTAACGGACGATTACTTGAACGGAAATTAAGAAAGTTGTTAATAATTGATGATATTACTTGGTAATTGTGGAGCGTTAGCAACATTATCAAAGAATGATAAATTGAAAGGCGTTTCTATGTTACTCATTGTTTTGTTAGTATAAAGCTTTTTCGGCTGCATAGTAGCCATTGTCAGTAACATACACTGAAAAATATATATGTATATAAAATGACAATAATAAAAATAGAAACATAATATGAAAGTATACAATAATTGAGTAAAACAGTATCGAAAGAAGTGTAATTTTTGTTGTTGTTGAAATAAAGAAAGAAAAAATAACACTAAAGTCTCACACTTCGCCAACCACCTAGTAGAAAACACACACACATTTAACACTGAAAAGGATTTTTATATTTTAAAAGTAGAAAATAGATTTAGCCCCGGATCAAATTAGAAATTTTACATATCCATAGTATTCTAAAAAACAACAATATTTCCCTATTAAATGAACAAATCCCTGAATTTCATTCCCCTTGTAACGTCCCGCAGGGTGGATACCTGAACGACTCAAATCAGATATCCCCTTTCGTTCGGTTAAATAAATAAACGTCTCAGATCCCACTTGGTCTCAGAATGGACCAGCGCTTTTATTCATTAAACGAGCAATTGAAATTAAACAAGCAATTGAAATGAATGATTAACGGTTCCTGTTAAAACCGTGTGACAGGCGTGGCATGCACGTCGCCAAAACTTGCTTTTACTGGAGTGCGGTATCTTGTGGTGAAGATCCGGGACCCTCTGGAAAGGCTGGGTCGCGTCGATAGTGTTTGGCGTAGAATTCCTCCAGGAAACAGGATTTCAATTGCAGCTTCAGCGTTGCTTCTGGTCCGCGTAGATTAAGTGGGTGGTGCCTTCGTTTCCAACGAAGACTTGAATTTCCCGTGCGTATTCCGGGTCGTGGAAGGCACGCGTCGGGAAGTTTCGTCGAGATAGAAGTTTGGGTATCTCGGCAAAGTGGAGCTTATTCGTGGCAATAGCTCGGAACTGAATGTAGCGTAATGACAGCTAGTAGCGATGTAATCAGAAGTAGTGAGCTCGTCAAAATGTATTGGAGCAGCGAAAATACTTAGATAATTGATTCGCATCAGAGAGCGTGTCAACGACGGGTTCACTCCAGGAGCGTAGCGGCAGAAGTCTGGTTGTTATCCGTCGCCTGGCAGTTACTTGAAGAGAAGACAATTGAGCGTTTACGTGCATATTAAACGTAGTTGGATCGGAGGAGGAGTACGTCATGTGGCGTCTTCCATGAACGGGTCTGTTGATTCATCGTTCACTTATACATGCGTAGGCCTTGACTTTGAGTTCTCGTATACAGAGGGCCGTGGCTAATAAAGTAAACACGAAGATGGCGCGTGTTTGTTGTAAGGATGAACGAGTATGAAATCCGTTCAAAATGCATCAGCTCTTGTAGTGCTCGAGGGCGAAGGCGTGACCATAATGGGGCGTGTAATCAATGCGTGTTGTAACCGAGCGCAGTTGAGTCGTTACACCCTCTCATGAAACTAGCCTTCAAATTCCTTCCCTCTCAACCCCAACTCTCCAGGACACTGCACCCTACTCCCAACAGTTAAAACCCTGTGAAATTCTTTCCGTCTTCTGCCGCCAGTTCCTGGAAAATTCCGACAGCCCCCCTCCCCCCAACCACCACGCAACGCCCCATCACTTTCCATATAATGACCTCCGTTCGGCGTACTCTGCGCACTCGCCAAAGAATATTCCTCAATACTCAGGTATGTAATTTTGTCGGTTTGCTCACTCTGTATTTGTTTTCTTTTATTCATTTTTCATTGTTCTTTCCTTTCTTTATTTCAACAACAACAAAAATTACACTTCTTTCGATACTGTTTTACTCAATTATTGTATACTTTCATATTATGTTTCTATTTTTATTATTGTCATTTTATGTACATATAAATTTTCCAGTGTATGTTACTGACGATGCCTGTTATGCAGCCGAAAAAGCTTTATACCAATAAAACAATGAGCAACATAGAAACACCTTTCAATTTATCATTTTTTATATTAACTTAAAAGTTAATATGAAAATATTGGTAATTAATGATTTAATAAATTAATGAACGATTTTCTGTCCAACTATGACAAATTCGCATCAATCAAGTGTATAACATTACCCCTTGTAATATTGTGTGTATTTTACGTCGAAGTGTTCTTCAGAGTGTTGTCGTCGTGTGGAGTAGTCGCTGCGGAGGAATAGTAATGAGGGAGGACATAAATACCACGTAAAAGTCGCCATTGCCAATGCCATTGCGAGATGGCGATCTTACCTAACGCCTCCTATCGCTCCATGTATATAAACTTCAATAATAATAATAATAATAATAATAAATTTATTGTCAAAAAACAGTACAAACTGCGTATGACCAAGTGGAGGAAAAAAAACTAATTTACTCTCCGGAAGCAAGCAAGGGACCATCCCATCAATTCCGATCAAGGGCCCTAAGGCAGAGGCGGATTGAAAAGTTTCAGAAAAAGTTCCTAGATAAGATAAAAAGTTAGCTGCGAGTTATAATACATATTTAATGTCAAGATGTTTGTAATTTAACGCAAATATGTTTGTAAATTTACATGTATAAGTTATTATCGAACTATAGATTATTCTGAGTATAGTGTTTAAAAATCATAAGAATTGAAATAACACTAAATTCACGATTTATTGTTACAATAAACACGCCCCTAGACAGCCTAGAGAATCTGTATGATAAATCCGCCTCTACCAGAAGGAAAAACGGAGAAAAACCCGGGCCAGGATGGGTACGGTACATTTCCCATTTACAAATAACATTAGGCAATGTTAGCATATTCACTTCAAAATTTTCGAGCAATATCACGTAAAACCCAAGAGAAAAAAAAGGAAAAGTAATTCTTTACAAAGAGACGTCCTATTCATAATGTATTAACACTTTGAAATTTGTTTTCACGTAATATTTTGTAGCTCCTTTCTTACAGTCTACCACTGAAAACATTGAATTTTTTTGTGTATTTGATGATCAAATATAGCGTACCTTTGTAACATAACATAGAAAGAAAAAACATTACATTAATATTCTCAAGGTTCAAAAATTATAAAATAAACTGTAATATCCATTTTAATCAGACACAAATACATTTGATGTAACGTAGTAATAACAAAATCACATGGAATGAAAGTTAGCTCTACTAACACAATATGAACCAGCAAATTCATGTTAGGGTCAAAGAAGTAATAATTGGCAAAGAAATAAGTGAACTATAATTTTCTGCAAAGCTAAAATGTGTTCCTAGCTTAGTTTTGAAAAATAAAATGTACTTACTCATTAGATACGCATAACTGAATCGTATGGATCATCAGCGGTCATCTTTGCTAAATTTTCCATTTCCTCTTCACAACCAATTAGCGACTCAGCCAAAACTTCAGTATCAGTATTTACTTCATTTAAAGACTCCGTGTCATCACTGTCGTCATCTTCGTTGCTGCTCTCAGCCAGATTAATAACAAGATGATCCATTTGAATTTCTCTTACATACTCCTACGTAAAGTCATCCTCTTGCAGTTTTTCTGCGTGTCTCACAGTTTTCCTCGACTCTGCCACTGTGACACTGTCAAGAGTATAATTGACTGTTTCAGCTTCAACTTAAAAGTTATGTTCTTATTTGCAACGTCTCTTTTTTACTTTTGCCCACGAGTTCAATTTCATTTGCAATTTGGTCAAGTTCATACACTTTTGGTTTACTTTTATACAGCAACACTTTGTAGAAGTTCGATTTTTGTTTTACACGCAAGGAAATGTATTGCTTTCGTTTTGATGATGGATTTCACCTTCTCTCCGCGATGTATTTGGTATTTTTTCTGCCAACACAGTGATAAGGTGCATTGTCCATTATTATAATCGATTCCTCTTCTAATAGTTTCAACAACTTCATAAACCATTCTTTGAAAGAAAGAGCATTCATTTTTGAATGGTAATCTTCATTTTTGGATTTTGATTGAAAGACCCACTTGCACTCACGAACAAAACCTTGACTTGTGGAACAAACGTGGCAAATAATAAACCGCCTTCCTTTACTTACAGGCACTTTCAATCCTCCAGACTTTGAAAAATCTTGCCAAATATATTGTGGCAGAACGGGGTTGAAAACTTAGTAATAATGATGAATATTTAATTTAAAATGTAAATGCCTCGGCTAGCTCCTCTCAGGGTTCCACAATATTTAAAGGGTTCGATTTCTATCAGAAGGAAAAGGACCATGCAATGGTTCCACTTAAGGAAAACGCAAGACAAATAAATCCATTAATAAAAGCTATTTTAATTGCTAAAAACATCCCTTAATTAAATAAATCTCCCCCAAAAGACACAAATACAAATCGTCGTCATTTAACCATCACCTTAATGCCGAAGTGACATTATCACTACTAAAACACAAACAGAAATTCCCCCAAAAGACACAAATACAAATTGATATCATTTAACC
>NNCF01126836.1:288887-302744 GCA_002313205.1 Laupala kohalensis | reverse complement strand
TTACGTAATCCATGCCATGACGCGCAAGCGCAAATACGGTGTTGGTTTATACAATCACCAACAGACGTACCATACCTCTCAAGATGACAATTACCGCCGCTAAGTAGGGTCCTCCCGGAGATCAGCCCCTCAACAGTCTGTGAGCCGTCAGCTTCTCGCTAAAAGCCTCCAATGGACACGTCAGCAACGTCAACTTCTATGCGAAAACTTCGATGTTAGGAAGCTACCACCTGATCTCCTCCGAAAAACTGTACGATCTGCGAGATGTGAATTGTGAGCTGTGAGCTGCACGAACTATGATGTGAGGAAGCTACCACCTGAGCTCCTCCGAAAAACTTGTGCGATCTGTGAGACGTGAGCTACGTCAGCTGCGTCTAAAAACGATGTGGGAGAGCTACCACCTGAGCTCCTCCGAAAAACTCGTGCGATCTGCGAGATGTGACTTGTGAGCTACGAGACGCATGAGCATCTGAGCAGCCGCGAAAAAAAAACGATGTGCGAGAACGAAAAATCTATGCGTCTCTGAGCCGCTACATCTAAGCGCCGCCGAAAAATCTCTGTGAGGACGAAAAATCTATGTGAGGACGAAATTTGGATTGTTCTGCCTTAAATGGGCTCCATCCCTTCTTTCTCCCGAAAATCTTCAAAATTTTGAATGTCACGTGGCCGAAAACTCCCAATACCGAAATGATTTCCCCTTCTTACGCCTTGATTCTCATTGGAACGTTTAAAGGGCTTTCTAGAATATTCTCAACGACGTTTTAATTTTCAACGCTTTTTCCAGCAAGTTCGTACATGTTTTTACCCTGCGCCCATCTGGTGGTTTCTGAGGTTGGGTGGGACCTCCTCCCTCATCCTCTTGCTAGCTTCCGATTTCTAAACCCTCATAAATTTTTTCTCGACGCTAAAGGAGCCGCCGATAACCCTGGTGCCGCGCTCCGGGTGTGGCCGCCAACCCTCCAACCGTCATCCGTTTAAATTTCTACTCTTTAAACGTCAAAATTCCGCAACATGGATGATTAAATTTGTAATAAATTAGTAAATTATTCAAATCTCACAATATTTATGAGAGTGATTCTCGTTAACCCACGTTTCGTCGAGGTAATAGACTGGTCTGGTGTCACCTTTCTGCCTTAGATCATGCATCGTTCGCGAAAACTGTATTCGAGCTGCAACAATGTCTCTTTTCCATCAAAAACTTTCGCCCGTCATTACTTCTACAATATTTTAAAACAATTTATTTCAACAGAGCCCTAGTTGAAGAGTTGGATCCAATATAATTAATTTCTTCTTTTAGGTATTTCGTAATCAGGTCAGTTGTTGGAAATCCTCCCCGATCAGAATATGAATAAACTGTCCTTCGCAAAACATCTTTCTCAAAATCGTCCAGTCCTGTTATTTTACACATACGACTCCTCTTTTTACTCGGAGTAGAAAAATTTACCTCTGCGGCCCCACTTGCTATTTATTTGCGAGCATTTCCACAAACATAGTACACTAATGTCTTGCTTCCTATGTGACATTGCTTGCTAACATTGCAAGCGATGTCACATAGTTCCGTCGGCTGTTAAAAGTTGAATCTATGACGAAAAATATATCCCGATAAATTTTTTAATTATATTTCTTAAAATTTTGGTTGGTGAATCACACAACAAATCTCGCTATTTTTAAGTATAGAAGTCAGTCACTTCACGAAAAATTCACAATACCATCGATTGTAGGACTCTTATCGCTTGTAAGACTGACTCAAAATATTCTCAATCCACTACCGAGACATGGTCCAAGCCTACACAGTATGGTAATATGATAGCTTAGTTGCAACTGCTTGTCTGTCATTCATGTAACTGTCTCTTCGATCGGTAGTACATGATCAGTAGTACATTTCCAGTTTGTTTCCATCAAAAACTCAGGTACAGATTATGTAGCAGTTTATTTTAATTTTCACATTTGGTTTAACTTGTGAAAAAGAGCTATTTGAGCTGCATTACTTTAAAACCTTTAATGGAAAATGTTGAAACAAATCTCAGATACATGTATTCAGAAATACTGCGAAGCAGGTCTGCTCTGTCATGAAAAAAAGCAATGTTAGATCTAACTCTGACATCTTACGCGATGATCAAAACACTTTATTGAATCAAAATCCAGTTTCTTTATGTATGGAGAAAAAACATGAATTTATGAAACTTAATTCCCCATAATAATCTACAACATTCAATGGTAAATTGTAATATTCGCCCTGTACTTATTCATTAATTCAACTCTTGAATTTAAATTATCTTAATTCTTAGTTAGAATTCAGTATAGATTTCAACTACTAACTTATTATGAACAATTTTTAAAAGAAGCGGCCAAAGAATACGCCTTTCCCTTTAATCCTCGATGGAAAACGGACAACTGTAGCATCTTTTTTATTTTACGTTGACCCCAGTCACTCTCTTTCCCCGTTTGTGTACGAAGGGACTAATATGGGCGGCAGCGTCCGAACGTAAGATTCTGCTGACACGAGTAGAACCCACGTACGGAAGTGTCGGCAACCTCGCAATGCTGGCATTGGCTTCTCAACTTTCACGTGGTCTTTAGGCTCCTCCCTCATTACTTTTCTTTTGCTGCGAGGAGAAAACATGTGTTCATTTTCTATCAAGGATTACAAGGAAGACTAGACTTTAACCGCATTCTTTGTTTGTTTTTATTTTTTTAATAATAAGGCAGTTTGAATTTTTTCTTTGATTTCTATGCTGTATTTTATTCATCATTAGTTATTTTGTCTTTGTCTCCTGTATCGTATATTATTGGATCAAGAAAAAAATCTATCTATATTGTAAGATCAAAATACTTTACTTACTATTTTTAAAAACATCTGTAGCATCATAATTTTACAAATTCATAATAATACAAATTTAATTCAAAACTTGATAGTATACACCACTGTGACATTCACCTACAGCAGATAGAATAAATAAATCCTTGAACAAGCAACGTAAAGATGTCCGTTACTGATTTGCAATAAAAACAAATCAATCGAAACGTCAACCCAATTAGCCTAGCTCACCACTACGCCCTTATTTAGGGGTATTTATCCTCCATATATGCTGAACTTGTACTATACAACGCCATGTCATGTTTATCTGAAAGGTCTCGAAATCTATGGATTAAACCCGTCTTTTTGGATTAAATATTTTTACATGACGCTTCCTTCTCATTCCACCCATGGGATTTGTAGGACTGCGCCCCACCCCCAACCGTGGCCCAACTCTATCATAATAGCGGTAAAATCTCTTATTCATCTCAGCATCTCAGGTAGAACAAACCCACTCGACGGAATCCACGTCGGTCGAATTTTCGCTCCGAGGCATGACCATCCGGCAGCGCGACTGCACCATTTTATTAAAGTGCATGTAAAATCTAAACTATTCGTCCAAATTTCAAGATTTAAAAAGGTTTTTATGGTTGTTAAATGCACAAAACAAAACCCATTTAATTTAATGATTTTTTTTTCGTCTTAAATTACTCTCTTAAATTGAAGTATTTTAACACTTCTATCTTTATGACATTTTTTCGATAATTTAGGTTAACCTTTGAGGCAAACAATATCGTCATTCAGAGTTGTCACCTATCTCTACCCATTTAGGCAGCGTAGGCGAATATACGAGTACCTCTCTTTTTCCCGATTTCATCGACATTTATCGTCAAATTAATTTTCTACTTATTTTCATGCATTTAAAAAATAAATGTTCACCTGTTCATCCTAGACATCTAAACTATCTCCTCGCGAAATTTCATCACGATCGGTTTTGTAATTTAGTCATGTTCAGGTAATAAAAAGACATACTTTCGCGTTTTGAATCATTATATTAGTATGGATTAGCAATTTTATTTACCATTAATATTATTAAGTCAAATATATATTTAATCTGTAATTTCTATAATATTTGCCCAGTTCAAATGAACCAAAAACTTGTGCATTTGTAAAAGTAAAACAATATCCAGGGAAATACGTCTTTGTAAAATATTGACATATAATCTTATAAATTGTATCTTATAAAATATTAAATATTGTCTCATTAAAATATAAAATATATTAATTTTCCGTAATTGAAGTAAGTCCATCGCTGAACCGGCAGTACTTGATATGCCTGATCTGACAGAAAGCAGGATTGATCTCTAACCTTTGATCGCAAGGAAGCTGCCTCAATTAATTTTTTCCACGGGTTATTGCAGCCTTTGTTGTGATACCACGGCATGCCGTCTGGAATGAGTAAAGTAACGCCCGGCCAACCCCCCCCNAAAGTAACCCCCGGCCAACCCCCCCCCCCCCCCACATTTAGACAACGTCGCTCTTTCGCGCACTTTGTGACTCATTCGGTCACATCTCATTACTGCTTTTCCGCCCCAATGCAAGTCGATGGTGTCCAATGCAGTGAACTGTTAAATATTTATTTCAGGCACTTTAGAACTTCACTCGGGAGATAGTAGAACTATGCTTCATCGCAAGACCTCTTCATCCTTAAGTGAATTTATTTCTTATACGTTCCTGTTTCACATACTCTCTTGATGAAACGAAATTGATTTTCGTATACGAGAAACGAAATTGATTTTCGTATACGAAAAACGAAATTGATACCTGCCGAAATTATCATAAGTCTTCAGTTACATTAAGGGGATTCTTCAGTCACACTAAATTTAAGGGGAAAACATTTTTATGCCCCTTAAAATAGAGGAAAGGTGAATTTAGTATGGAAACAAGTGGACGGCTGAAAGTAACTTCCCTTTATCTACATTTTTGCAAGCTCATTAGCGAAGAAGTAAAGGGTAGGAGGGAAGATGAGTATTTTTAAATCCTCAAAATCTTTTCTTTTTTTTGCAGTTGCCACCCGTGGCGAAATCCAAGCGCGCCACGCAAACAGTGTGATCCTGCTGAAAGCCAAATAACAAGAACGGAAAAAACTCCACGGATAACCACGAGAGTAACTAAAGCCCTTAAGCAGTATCGATGTGAGAAGATTCATTTCGTCGATCAACGATTAACCCATAATCTACTAATAATTCGTTCATTAAACGTTTTGGAAATTATACCACTTTCAGAAAGCTTTATTAATTAAATTCATTTTATCTTTATTCATAACTGAAACTAAGTTAATTTTCTATACACTTCAAAAAAGTGGTTTCATCATTCATATTCACCATAACACATTACATCCGAAATTATTAAACGTTAACTCATGAATATCTATTATTTCAAAAACTTCAATTAATTGGCACAAGAAAAGATTGGATAAAGCTAGTTAGCATAAAAAATGAACACAAGTTACAAAATACTTAAGAAGTCATAAAATACTGACATTAAAAAAATGCATCCCAACGAATTTTCTATACCATTTCCTCCACTACTTTGCTCCAGAAAAAAATTAGGTTAGAATACACAGTATCATGATGTAAGTACTAGCTGAAAAGAAAGAAAGAAAGGATAAAAATTTATGTTTCAAAAAGAAAAAAAATAGGTAAATTACATATGTTATCCAAATTTGGGTAGGAAATTCAATAATAAATTATAGATCCTTTCAAAACCTGTTAATCGTATCTTCCAGTATCATCACTGAGACAAAATTGTTTGGAACTTTACTTTATTTTGTTGTCACACATCCAACCAGTTTGGCATCACTGTCGGATTCTCGTGAAAGACTGAAATAGAATTTGAAGTTTATAAATCCATTTATAGGGTGCGGATTTATTTTCTTAAAGAAAAATTTCGCTTTTGTGGTCAAAATAAGTTGTATAATTTACCTCAGAAGGGTATGTGAGGTATTGAACTGCATATTGAGAATTTATATCAAATTAAAAAGGTAGAATGACTTATTTATAAGATAAATTATTTTTTGTTCTGTTTAACGGTCTGTAAATCTTGGGTTACTCAAGACAGTCATTTTATACAGATTAAAAATTCGTCATTATGTTTTCCGTCGTTTCACTTCAGAGATCAATTCAAGAGTTCAAGAGAAATTCGGAGTTCAGGTCTCCTCACAACAAACAGCAATATCATACAATGCATGGAGCAATTCTGATAATTAATTCGCAGTTTTCAAGAGTAGTGTAAGTTGCAGAGTATTCAATTCACCTGACGTTCCAAAAGTCGTTTATTGACGTAGTACTTTTCCACTGTTCACAAACGATAGACTTATTAATCACACCGACGAATTTTTTTCACTTTATAGAAATACTAGCTGAATTTTGTAATATGCCTGCAACTTTTAATCTTTCTCACATTCCTATTAATATCCAGTGAGAGTGCTATCCATTAATGTTGGAGGTTTGATAGTATTGGTGTGTATATTCAGTTTTCTTATCTGCTGGACTAGTGCTGGGTAGAGCTCGCGCGATTTCTTGACCCTGACACTAGAAGGAGGAGATGTGGTCAGCATCTCGCTCAGACCCCAGGATAGATCCTGGTACTCATTTTATAGCAGGCTGAGTGTTGAGGCGTGATGAAAATCCCCACCTCACGGGGGATCGACCCCCGGCCATCCAGCCAACAACTCAGTGCTCTATCCACTGAGCCACGCTTACTCCATACTCAGTCCCTTATTTCACTTACATGTTATTGAGAAAAAGTTTGTAGAAAACACCAATTTCCCATTTCGCTTCCTTAGGGGTGAATTTTCGTAAAATCTTTTCTTAGCGGACATTTTCGATAAGTTTTAATGTCGCGCTCTTCCCAACTCCCGCCCCCTAGGAGTGTCGTGTACCTCATGTGGGCCGAACAGTACATAATGTCATTGGAAATACAATTCATCGTCTCAGATTACACAAAACCCATGGATTCCCCTAATATCAGTCTTGTTAAATTATTTTTACGTCTCGCCCTTCCCACCCCCAGCTTTAAAGATACCATGCCCCTATGTCACCCCAGCTTGATCTTACAGGCATTGGGAATTTAAAAATCTTTTCAACCCTAAAACTATGGATCCAATGTAATTTCATTTTTTTATATTTCAAAATTATTTTTCAATCCTTTTTACCAATAAATACATCCCCCCCCCCCGCAAGCGATGCTAGTGGGGCCTTTCTTCCATGAGGATTTGAATGTAGACTTACATGTCATCGGGATTTCACTATCAACTAAGCGACGCTGAAAATAATGGACTCATCAGTGGTATCTGTCTGTGATAATTTTTGCATGGCAGCCCCTTCCCTAGGAGTTCCGGGATTTACACGGACTGATGACGACTTTGGCGGGTTTTTTTATATTGTTGTATTTGTAAATGGGAAATGTAGCATGCTATTGAAGCTTATCTACATGGAGCGATAGGAGTTAGGAGTTGGGTGGTAGGCTAAAGTAGGTGAACCGCTTAGCTGGGTTTACAACTTGGCCCACGTGGAGGAGTATAGAAATAGGTAGAGTTATTGATACTAGGAGTAGCTGGATAGAGAAAGGAAGGTTTGCATTTCAGTTGTCACAGCTATATGAACTCGGATATTAATGAAGCTACAAATTTTCAAAATTCAAAAGCTCCATCGGGAATCGAACCCGGGATGACTTGGTGACGAGCGACAACACTACCACCTGAACCACGGTGGGGCTCAGCTTCCTTTGGCGTTTATGGGAATGTTACTACTAATTTCACTAGTCCCAAAAACTATTACCTCAACACTAATATCAGTCATTTTCGTTTATTTTTACATTTCACCCCGTTTCAAAGAGATTATATTATCTCATAGGGGATGACCGTAGACTTGAGCGACATTGAGAATACATATTAAAAGCTGACGTATTCGACACCAACATAGGTCGTTTTTTATTATTTTTACCTGACCACCTTTTCCATCCCAACCCCATGGATGCTAGGGGTATATTATCTCGAACATGGACTCATTATTAACATACAAAGCATCGGGGACGTCCTCCGAACGGTACTGAAAAGAATGGTTTGAATCTAATACCAGATTTTTTTCATTATTTCTACATGTCACTCCCTTCCTACCCCTTCCCTAGGGGTGCCAGGGATGCCGTACACCCATACTGCTTGTAGTCAGTCATCTAAGTTTCAGGTTGTGTTGAAATTCGTCCAGGCACTCAGTTATGGTGGGATACATACATAAAAACCCCATTTCACCCCGTTATAACTGAATTTGTGAAATATCGTTTCTCAGCGGATGTCTACACTCTCAAACAAACCTACCTGCCAAATTTCAAGCTTCTAGGCTTTATAGTTCCTGAAATTTCGTGATTAGTCAGTCTCAGAAGTGATTGTATGTTATTTTCAATTCGAATCAGAACTCGCGAATAGAAATTCACGACGTTTTCGTAAAAACTATATGCTTTGGCAACACATCAAGAGATGTAACGAATGATTGCAAGATTCATTTTGTAATGGTAAGAGCAAAATTGTTGTTGCACAGTAAGAGTAATTACATTCAAGTGATTGAAACATATTTTAGTAAAATTAGTATTTGTTTACACAAGTAAATAAATAAATTTATCGTTAAAAAAGCAGTACAAATTGCTTATGATCACGAGGTCAATAAATTAATTTACTCTCCGGAAGCAAGCTAGGGACCATGCCATCAATTTTGATCAAGGGCCCTGAGGTAGAGGCGGATTGAAAAATTTCAACAAACTCTTAGATAAGATAAAAAAGATAATATAATATCAACAAATTTGTAATTTACACAAAAACGTTATTTCACAAGTACGTATTATTATCGAATTATAGATTATTCGGAAAATAGTGATTATAAATTGTACGTGTTAAAATAACACTAAATTCAAGATGTATTGTTTCAATAGACGCTGCCCCTAGACAAGAGCCTAGAGAACCTGTATTAAAAAAATCCGCCTCTACTCGAAGGAAAACCGGGGAAAAATCGGATCAGGATGGAGCTTCAGAATTAATGTATACAATCGTGTCAAGATTGAGTACACATGAAACAAAATTGATATGAATCATAAGACACAATACGAGCAAGCAAAACTACCGTTTTGAAATTGTTGTTAGTTATTTTGAAAGTACTACAGCAATGGCGTGATAAGGTACAAGACGGATTTAACTTTTATTAAAATCAATAAATTCCTTTACATCGTAGAAGCACTGGTGCAGGAAGTAGTTTTTAACAGTGGATTTGAAGAGATTAAATTTAATGTGTTTTTTTGGAGGGAATTATATAGAACGATCTCGAACGACATAGCCCTTTTTGGCGGAGTGGTTGACACTCTAGGACACTGTTACCCAAACTGGTCCATATCAACCCCGAAGGGTCGACTACGACATGCAAGGAGTCCATGTCAGCGAAAAACAACATTGGTGTAACATGAGATGTAAATGGGGTTTCCACGATAGTAGATCCAATTTAAACAGGTCGTGACCTTTATTTTAGCTTTCCATGAATGGAACAATCCACATACAGTGTATGTATGTCGTACCTGTTACTTATTCCGTATTATGCAATATCGTGGGAAAGTTTTTAATTGCTTTTCCATCTTCATACCTAGTGGAAAGGGGTTTCAGCGCGGTTGCCAATCTCATAAAAATGGAACAAACTGGACATCACTGACCGAGGAGATTTGAGGTTAAACCTAAATAAATTGATGCCAAATGTCGAAAATTTGTTATTAAAGCATCAGGTTCATCTCTCCCAATAAAAGCATTTATACTTTGCTGAATTACTTTATGCAATAGATACTGAATTTTAATTTTGTTGGTTTTAATTTGAATTCAATTAATAAAACCATAAAAAGTAACATTTTTTTCTTATATTTTGCATGCTACATCTAGAAATCTTATTCTTTCAAAATGAGTAGCACTATCCTAGCTATCAAAAACACGTAATGTAAACGTTGATGAATTGTAAACATGAATTGTAAACGTTGATGAATTTGCAAAAAATTCATATTAGACAAGTAGGGGTCTACCCAAACCGAAAATCATGGCAAGTGGTCCCCAAAATAAAAACGTTTGGGGACATCTGCTCTAGGACAATAAATATTAGTCTATTGCAAGTATTGTGTTCGTGAACGAGACAGTTTCGTATGAAGCAAGGGTGGCACTTCAGTACTTCGGTCTCAACTAACAAGACCGTTCCATAGATACAAATGCAGGGAAGTGTTAAAATATTTAATTTCTTAAAAAGTTTACAAGAGTTTCGGGGTGAAATTTACAAATTATCGAAATTATCCTCTTTTGAATTCTGAAAGTTTGAATGCTTCGACCGGAAATGCTCTAGAAGATAATGGCGTAACGTGAATGGGAGTAAACGTTTGCAAAATATACACAACGGGAAATATGTGTACTAACTACGTTAACTAAGATTCGGAATGCGTAACACAATTAGCATAATTGGGAATTAAGATTGTCAATGTGACAATTCCTTTTGAGGTTGTCTTTGATATAGAAACCTAAAATTTTTGTATTCGTAACAGTATTTAATAGTTATCCGTTTATAGAAATAGAAATCCGGGGTAAAGATTTCGTGATACTATTGTGAAATGACGTAGACACTGTTTGTCAGTGTTTACAATGAGACGATTTGCATGGAATATTAATTCTACTTTATAGATTACTACTTACGACCCAATAAGATGGGAAAATAAGCAAGTTCTATAGTAAACAGAATTGTAAAACAAATGAATAGAATTATCTAAAACTATAATAAAATTATTTATATAAACAGCGGGCCTCTGTGGCCTCGTAATTATATTATTGTGTTTATTAATATTCACACTCAGTACATAACAATGTAAATGTTAAATGTGTACAAACATAAAACCGTGAAATTTTTCTTACGATTCTAGTATAAGTGTAAAATAACTGAAAAGTGTAATTGATGTTAATGTGTAGTGATGGAGAAAAACATTTTTACCTCACTAAATACTACCTTTAATTTCTCAAGAATCGTGTACCGAATAGCACTGCAAGAGACGCTTGACCATATCTTACGGGAATGTGACTATACGGACCAGAGAGAGGACAATTTATCAAGACTATAAAACAGCTAGGACTGATGACATAAAACGAACAGAACAAATTACTAGAAATAAAAGTGGTATTTCAGGTTTTTTAACATTATGTATACCAAATAGAACAATAAAGGCGGTGATACATGAAACAACACACGACACCTTGTTGAGCAACGCTGGGAGTAGCGGCAAATAGTCACGCCTAAAGGGGAAGAAACGTAGCAACGATCCAACAGGAGAAACAGAGACCCTCGAACGACATTAACAAACGGGGATGTAATGAACGGTTGTTAAAAATGCCGGAGTTAGAACGTTTTTTTGTGGGGCTTTAGGGCTCGTCAACATCAAAGGTCATTAGAGCCCTGAAAACGTGTACAGGTAGGGAAAATGCAGTTACGCACTAGGGAGAGCCAACATGACTCTCCCAGCGTGTGGGACTCGCCGAATGACTCAGCCATACCCACTAAAAACCCTCCTGAATTACAACTCAAAACTCAAATCCCAACATATCTCACGACTTTACTAAAAACATTTTAAAAAAAGAAGAGGAAAGAGGAAAATGAACGATACGCTAGCCCTCGCAACCGAGTAGCGTCGGGATCGAAAAGAACAAGAGGTGACCAAGGAAGGTCAGAAAAGAGAAAGAAAGGAGCATGGCACAAGCAAGTGGAAGCAATGCCAGACTCAGCTCGGGGCCCCGTGTTTGCCAAACACGTACTTACTAGATGTTAGTCCCCTGGGGCGAGGCAGGAAAATGAAAGATACCCTAGCCCTAATGGCGTCGGGATCGAAAAGAACAAGAGGTGACCAAGGGAGATCAGGAAAGAGAAAGGAAGGAGCATGGCACAAGTAAGTGGAAGTAATGCCAGACCGGAGTTAGAACGTGTATTGTAAATGTTGTTAATACTAAATTACATTGAAAAGATATAGTATATAAACTGAAAATTCACGATACATGTGTGTAATGAATACTGTATGTTCCACTCAATAATGTTATCTGCGAGTAGAGTAATATACTTCACATCAGATTGCCGTTCATTCGGAACAATTCTATTAAACCGAATTTATTAAGCTAAAGGAGAATAGATTGATAGTTTAAGGCAGATACTAATAGAAAGGATGGGATTCCACCCGTGTGTGTCGCGAGACCGACCTTGCTTGAGCCAGTGTTCCCGTTTCCAAGCTGAGAGCAAACCACATGGCTCCGTAGAGCAAGAGCGTGAACGGCCTTGTCAGATAAAGGCATTAAAAATTATCTACAGGAATGGAAACCAGAAAGAATCTTCATGGTCCATTTCAGGAAAATAACAGTGCAATGCTATGCCCCAGCTGAAGCCTCGGAACAGGAACACAAACATGCTTTCTACAGTCTGTAGGATAATATTCTATCGCGTTAT
Source organism: Laupala kohalensis (assembly GCA_002313205.1). Taxonomy (NCBI): domain Eukaryota; kingdom Metazoa; phylum Arthropoda; class Insecta; order Orthoptera; family Trigonidiidae; genus Laupala; species Laupala kohalensis. Next base: position 290,399 of record NNCF01126836.1, on the reverse strand, counting down.
TAAAAATGATACAGTCATATTGAAATGGGTGACTTAAATGTTCAGGTAGGGAATTATAATTGAGACATTGAGCGAATGGGCATACCAAATAGGAATGAAAATAAAGCACCATCGACCGAAGTCCGCGGAAGGCATGAACTCTAAATTAAAGGAGCAATTTCCCAATAATTACCCAAATACTGCTGTGTGGTCACTTAAGAGTCCCAAGATAAATGAAATAAAGTACAAAATCAATTTGATTAATTTTGTATTCGTGGGTTGATAAATAACAAAGACCGTTAAACTAGAACGATTTATTGAAACACGTGTGAGAGTACATGTAGCACTGTTACGCGTGTTCGTGGTCAATAGAAGAAGCAAACTGAATGGAGAGTTCAATTTGGCGTGGGCTACAGTCCTACCAAATGTTGAATGTGAAATTTCTAGTGTCATACACAACATTTCCTCCCTCTTTAAATTGCACTTGTTAGGACTATGGTGAATATCTGAAGGGTGCACGGTGTCTGTGTAAAACTGCGCGGAATAACAGGTGGAGCTGGTGTCCGGGTTTTCTGGTTTCAACGAATCTCTGGTGGCGTCCTCTGGGCTGATGCTGCGGTAGCTGGCGCTTGAAAGTACTGAACCCATCGTGGCCTAGGTAGAGCATCGGCAAATTTGTCACTGGTCGGTTGGCCCGGTCTTTTTGGCCTGGGGCCCGGTGAGTTACGTTGTGCATATTTTCTGACTACTCACTGAGAGGACGGCGTAGCGGTGCGCTGTCATCCTCTGAATTTGGCGTGTTTTATCCTTAGGCAAACACGAGGCCAGCGAGTGTAAACATCGCATAGAGATTGGCCAAGATCAAAAGAGCTCTACCTGCGTCCTCGACGCCCATCGCCGGACCGGAGTGGTCATCTTCCCTTGTGGAGGATGGTTCATCTGGACCAAAGATAGTCCAAAGAGAGATCCAAAATGAGATCATTTTGAGTCTCAAAAGTTCATTGGAAGCAATTGAAGCCATATTGATTACCATGAGTAAAGACCGCTTGCTAGTCGAGGATCGGCGGACCATCTTGGCTGAGCTGGGCAAGTCGAAGCTTGCTTTGGCGACGCTCAGCGAGGTCACGCCGTCGTTCCAAGACAAGATCTTGGGCGAGCTGGTCAAGGGCGTAGTGGAGGGAATCGCCAAGGCGGCTCCCAAAGCTGCGTCCACGCCTGCACCACAACATCCGGTAAGCCCGCGACTTTCTCTGATGCAGTAAGGAAGGGGGAACGAAGGTAGTCGTGAGGCTGCCCAAGCAGAACCCAGTCTTGCTGCTGAAGAACAAACCAGGGAAGAAAATCGCTTCGATTTCTGAAGTGAGAGCCGAGGTGACGAAGTGTCTCGGTGAGAAAAGGGTTCGGGTTTCTCGATGCCGCGTCGTCCCAAACGGCGTGGTTATTGAGAGCCCGTTCCCTGATGACATCCTAGCGATCAGGAAGGTTGTCGAGGGCTCCAGTTTACTGGAGCCGGAGGCCGTCCGAAAGAGAAAC
>NNCF01126836.1:184646-288642 GCA_002313205.1 Laupala kohalensis | reverse complement strand
GCTGTTTTCGATGCCAAAGATATGGCCATCTGGGTGCCCACTGCCGACGTCAGACGGAAGTCTGTGGCAAGTGCGGTGCCGAGGGTCATAGGCGAGAGCAGTGTAAGCAGCATGAGATCTGCTGTGGCTCCTGCAGGCAGTTTGACAAGAAAGCTGACCATCCAGTTGGTGATAAGCGGTTGTGTCAGGAATATTCCCGGGCGGTAGAGTTGCTTAGGCAGCAAACCGCCTATGAGTAGTCTGGTCGTGGCCCAACTTAATGCGCAAGATGGTGGCGGGCATGGGGAATCTTGATAAGTTTGTGTACGAATGCGGTATCGATGTAGTGTTGATACAAGAACCGTACACGGTAGGAAACAAGGTTGCTTGCATCCCGACGTCCTATCGAGTTACACAACTTAGTACAGATAAACCTTGTGCTGCCATCCTTGTGTGCAACCCTGGATTAGACGTTCTCAAGCTCGTCCAGTTCACTACACGTTACGTGGCCGTGTGTCAGGTGGCATGGAATGGACGTTCGTCATACTTTGTGTCAGCATATTTTCCTCCTCATCCGTTTCCGACGAGTCTCTGCTGGAGCATCTGGATTTGGTGCTTCGGCAACTCCGCGGGCATGTAGTCCATGTAGGTATGGACGTCAATGCCAAATCTCATCTTTGGCATATCGGAGTTGAGGATTCCAGAGGAGGCGAATTGGAGGAACTTATCGCTAGACACAACATGCAGGTGGCCAACGTGGCGACTTATTTAACTACGTTCGTCAGCCCGATGGGCGAGTCGAACATAGACGTTTCGTTGGCAACCTCGGTGAGAGAACACGACAGTATCGTGGATTGGAGAATCGATGATTACTACACTGGATCAGACCACTGGAAGATGGATATGCTGTTCGTTGAGCCAGGACGATCTCCACACTTCGGGGGCAACTCTGGAGGACGAGCCACTGCATCGTTTCAAGCTTGGAAGAGCTGACTGGGAGAAGTTCAACATCTCTTTGAGCAGGGAGCTGCGAGGAGTAGATGAGCGAGCCTCCTGCGAATCAGTCGCTCTTAGCGTAAACGATGCAATTCTGGAGGCGGCCAGGGAAGCGATTCCGTTTGGTCCGCCGGGGAGGAAAGTGGTGAGTTGGTGGAGGGACTGGTTGACGAAGGGCAGAGTACGTCTACGTACAGCCAGACGAACCTTACAAGCCGCTAAGAGAAGGGGTTTGCCGACGGAGGACCTGGCGGAAATTTTCCGAGAGGCCCGATGAAGGTATAACTCCGACGTGAAGAAGGCTAAGAGGAAGTCGTGGGAGGAATACGTAGAGAGTATGTCGAGTCTCGACTGCTGGGGAACACCCTACAAGATCGCAGCTGAAAAGGTGCGCATCCCATTCGCTATGAGATCCTTGCGGATGGTATGTGATGGAGAGCAATCATCATCACATACTGTAGGGTATCAGCGGACCGCGACTCTACTGCTTGATACGTTGCTCCCTAGCGACGACCTTACCTCTGAAGACGAATCCCATCTTGTCGTCAGAGAGGGTTTGCTTGAGCAATACGTCAATGAAAATGTAATCAGCTTCTCCATGGATGAGGTTCGGGATTCCGTGGCCAAACTAAATCTCAAAAAGGCCCCGGGAAATGATCGGATCTCACCGTCCATGATTAAAAATGCATCTGTTTTGCTTGTCGGTCCACTCACTAGACTTTTCAATCGTTGCCTCGATGATGGTGTCTTCCCACAAATCTGGAAAAGAGCGATCGTGACATTGCTGACTAAGACCTGCAGCAAGCCGGAGGATGATCCGAAGGCCTATAGACCGATCTGCCTTCTTCCAGTGGTGGGCAAGTTGCTGGAGTGGTTAATGGTTGATAAGTAGAAGAGGTGTGTCGAGGAGGGCTGTGGGCTGTCTGACACCCAGTATGGTTTCAGGGCTAGGCGTTCCACAGAAGATGCCGTACAGAGGTTGGTTCAACGAACATCTGAGAACCAACACAAACATGTAGTCGTGATCTTTGTTGATATATCAGGAGCTTTTGATAACGCATGGTGGCCCATCATGCTTGCCAGACTAAGGGAAGAGGGTTGCCCACAGAACTTATACGGCTTGTATGAAAGTTATTTCTGTGATCGTGAGGCAGTAGTGTCTCATGGAGGAGTCCTGTTTTCGAAGATACTGACCAAAGGTTGTCCTCAGGGTTTTAACTCAGGTCCGGAGGGAAGTGGAGGAAGCAGGGGAATCTTCACTAGCCGTCGTTTCTGATTGGTGCCGCAGAAACAAGTTACTTGTTTCTGAGTAAAACATCGCTCATGGTCATGAGGGAATCACATGCATNACAGTGGCGTTGTCACGCCGTAATTTTGAACTACTGTTGACCCTGTAATTTTCGCTTCCGATCATTGGCGCTCTCTGGCAGCAAACGTTTGAATTATGATTTGCTATTACGCGCGGGAGCCATTCTTAAAAGGCCACGTCCTTCGTCCAGAGAAGAACGGTTACTGAAGATATATTAATATATCTCCAAGGCGGGAGCTTCATCTCTGACGCACCGCGCAGGCGCATTGCTCACCTGTACGCAAAAGGTGTCCGTCCAGTCCAGGCGTACCTGTTATTAGTTACCTGCAAGTTCATTTTCGAAACAATAGCCATATCTGGAGCATATCGATCAGCTCCCACTGTCAGGCTTTAAGTCCTGACAGGGTTACTGCCTCTTGACCTTGAAGTAATCAAGGCAGGGGCAAGATATTGTGCTAGAAAGGGGCTGTCGTACGTGTTGGACGATGTCTCGTACAGCCTGGGCCATGCCAACACGGTGTCGGACAAAGCCTACATTACAAAAGAAGTTCTCAGGATCTGGCAAGCTCGCTGGCAGGCGGAGGTTGGCGAAGACTCATATAGGGAGATCTTCCCAGACGTTTTTGCCGGGAAGACGAAGTTCTCCCCGTCCCGTAAACTGGTCCATCTGCTATGTGGACATGGACCATTCCGGGGCAAACTATATGATCTGGGTCCAGCCGTCTCTCCGTTCTGTGAGTGTGGCGAGCCGGATACATCGGAACACGCACTCTACGCCTGCGAGAGACATTCATGGGCTAGAGAAGAGCTAGAGGAAAGTTACGGAGTTGTCCTAGAGCCAAGGGTAATATCCGCGGCTCTAGGAAATGAAGATGCCATGAGACTGTTGGAAGTCTTTGTCGGCAGAGTCATTCGGGATCGTAGACTGATCTAAGTCTTGAGCCCTAGGGGGTTTTCCGGACGAACCGGAGTTACTTGTGTTTTCCTTGCGTATCACGTGTTGTTAGAAAGCCTTCCGTCAGGTTCCAGAGATCGGGAAGATCCGAAATGGATAGTGTGACCCCCGAAAGCTCAGGATGGAGATTGGCCGCGGTGGGAGAGGATTATATCCTCACCTTCCACGGCCGCGATGTCTTGCTGGCGACAACCGGCAGCAGGTTGGTTCCGACCTCCGCGGTCGAGTGTATACGCGAGTTCTGCTCCAAGAACAGAGACTACGAGTCAGGGAGAGCACTTGTGCTCGATCTGGTTAGTGGCGCTGTTCGCCCCGAGGAGGAAGAGTCCAGTTNGAATCCAAGGTGGAGCAGTACTCGTCGTGTACGCTTCTCTCAGGAGGTCACGGTGATCCTTCCTTGTACTTGCACATCTGAGTACAACCAGGGTGGAGTTTCTTCTGGGGAGGAAGAATTCTCCGAGTCTAACTCGGAGTTCGACGACGATCGGGGACTGGACAGAAGAGGCCTGTTAATCCATCACATCATTGGATGCATCTCCGGAGGGGGTGTACTCTGGCCTTCGCATCAGTCACATTCTTGCAAGGCTAGAGGAAACACCCATGCTGGAAGCTGCACTCCAATACCTTATGCAGGTTCTGGCGTCCGGAGGTGACAGGCTATTGTTCCGGTTCCCGAAGGAGATCCTGGCGATGCAGCTGATGGCGGCTGGCGTACCATCCGATCCGGTCGTGCTGCATCGCTATGTCCAAGAGATCTTCCGGAGGAGGGGCGTGAATTACAACCTCCAGAGCATAGCCGCACACTATAAGAGAGTATTGGGAGTCTTGTGTAGCGTGCCTGGGAACTCTTTGGAAATGGTGGTCGTCTGGGGGTAGGCTTGCCTACCTCAACGCCCATAACGGACGATCACTTCACCTCAGTCTCCTTCAGGTAAAGTACGACTCAGCTTTGAGAACGGACACGATTTTGTTTCATGGAATATGTATTAAATCTGATTGTAAATATATTCTGCTCTGTTGCTGTTATATGTATGTAAATGTTAGGGAATTGTATTTGTGATCTTTTGTATATGTCTTTGTAAATATGTATTTGTATGTGTATTGGAAAGAGGTTTCGCCAGTGGTAGGACACCATGCCTCCACGTGGCGGGGACGGTAACTCCTCTATTTCTTGTGGCGTTGACGCAAAAAATGGGGGAGGCAGAATGGTGATAGTTTGTAAGATGTAGTTAGTTTTTGTTTGTATTTGTTTTCGATTTTATGGTTAAGGTGATATATGTATTTAGTAAGTAGTTTTGTATGAAAGGAAGTGTATGAATGTTTTAAAGGGACTCCCTGCAATATGTGTTTCACATGGGTGCAGGGAGTCCTAATAAAAATTGTATATAAGTATGATTGATTAGCCTTATAGCAATTTAAACTAGATGAAAAAAAACAAAAAAAGTTCGGTTCCTGGTTCTCTAGGGTTGGTCGCCTTTCTGGAAATTGCTTAATTTGGTCGATGTGACGTCCTTTTCACTCGGTGGCTAATCTCTTAGTGTAGATCTCCGATGCGAGATGCGATGGTAAGGGGGAGCCACTTGTCCGTATTTGCGTAGTCGGACAGAAAGTAAACAGACTGTCCCACTTCGAGTGTGCAGAATGCCAGGTTCATTTCTACTCTGTATTTTTCGGGTTTTGCGAGGTTGAGACGAGTCCGGTTTCCGTCCTAGAAATAGGTGTCTGGTGGTAGGGTGCGGCGCTCTGAAAACTGGCGAAGGAACTCTTTCAGGTTGGTCTTCAGAGTCCCTTTGGTTGTCTTCATGAGATAGAGGGCATCCTATCATGGGTGAAGGGAGCTGTCAGTTTATGATACTTCACACCGCCTGTTCTGCGGGACGGCCGTGAACTCTTCTGCGATGAACGGCCTATCGTTGTGCGAGACGACGGTGACGAGTGCCGTACGCCGTGAATAGGTCATCCATCAAGGCGACTGTTCCAGCTGCTGTAGTGGAGGCCGTCGGCTTGACCTCCAGCCACTTGCTGTAGGCGTCCACGACAATGACAGTGGTGACAGCTACCGGACCCGGTCGGTCTATGTGCATGCTTTCTCATAGTGCCTTCGGACACTCTCTTTTGTGCGGAACTTAGGTGGAGCGTGCGCATGTGATGCAGGACTTCGCGATCCTCTCGTCGGCGTTGATACCAGACAAAAAAACGACGGAACGTGACATTACTTTCATTTTTACGACCCCCAGGTGAGCTGCGTGAAGGTCGTTGGGGATACATCTCATAATGCCGGTGCAACCACTACTCAGTGCTCAAACGTCAAGCAGTTGGCAGCGAGTATTTTGCCTTGGGGCCTTGAAGTTATGGCGGGCGAGATCTTGGCTTCCTTCCAAGANCCAAGAATTTCACAATTCTGCTAAGATGAGGGTCCTTCCTTGTCTCGTACGATGGCTTCTGATTTGATAAGAAACTGCTGGTGCAAGTAAACAAATCAAAGTCGTCATAATCGTCTGGGTTTTCCCTCTGGCGCGGAATTGAGTGTTGGACCTTTTTGACGGTGGATGCTAACGGCGCTCTGAAGCAGTAGCCAGCGCTGGCGTGTTGCTTCGATGTCTTAAACACAGTGTACGAGATAGTCGGCGTAATTGGTCATGCAACTTATGCACAGGACTGCTAACGACGTCTCTGGATGGAGGATCTGCGTCAGGGGTTTGTGGTCCGTGATCAGAGTGAAGTGGCGAGCATACAGATAGTTGGAAAACGTCTGTACTGCACAGACGATGGCGAGAGCTTCTTTGTCTATACTCCTGCTCGGTTGCTGACATCGTTCGACTGGCGTAAGAGATTGACCGTTGCTGAGCCGATGCGGCAGCACTGCGCCTAGTTTGGTTTCGCTGGTGTCCGTTGCCAGCAAAAGTGGTCATATTGCGTAAGGAGCTGGGGCGAGATAAGTTCGTTCTTGATATCATGGGATGCTCTGACTCCCTCAGGAGTCCAGACGAGAGAGTCTTTCAACAACATGTCTCTCGGTGGTCGATCTCTCGTTGGTAAGTTGTGGATGAAGGCGTGAATGTCATATATCGCTTTACCCAAGAACTGGAGTTCCTCTGAAGTCGTCGTCTTCATCGCTTCCCGTACATCTCGGATGTGCGCATCAGGCTTGTGAACGCCTGAACATAGATATTATGGACAAGAACTTCCAGGATGTGTCCTGCAAAGCTGGACTTGGCTCGGTTGAGCTTGAGGCCATGTTGACGACAGCTCTCCTGAGTTGTGGTGAGGGTCTGTATGAGATATTCAAAACTATCTGCAAAAACAATGGTGTCGTCAAAAACACTTAGGACGTTTGGAAAGTTCAGCAAAACCGTGCCCATTCGCCGCTGCCAGATGGTGGGAATGTTGGCTTATCCTTAGAGAATGCGAGGTAGGCGGATTAGGCCATGAATTGAGATGAGCATGAGTGCATGGCTAATCTCATCGTCGACCTCGAGATGAGTATACGCGTCCGTGACGTCCAGGTGGCAGAAAAGAGTGGCACCGTGCATCCGATTGAACAGTTGGTCCATTTTTGAGATCGGGTGTCCATCGACGATGAGCTGCAGGTTGAGAGTCGGTTTGTAGTTGCCCGTAATTCTCAATTTGACATTCTTCTTTACAACGACATGAGCCGTTGATGCCCACTCCGAGTACTCTAAACCAGACGCTATTCTGACATCAATTTATTTGGGGCGTAGGCACCTCGCAGGACTACAGGAATGGCACGTGCTCAGGCGAAGGTGGGTATGGCCCCATCTTTCAGGTGCATATTCGCTGCTGGTCGTGAGAGCTCTCCGGGGGTGTCGCTGAAGACATCTTGGTAACGGTTTAGAGAAGCATCAAGTTCTTTTTGTTGGTTCAGGGACAGAGACTGCTTGACGGAGGTTGGTTGGTAGACCGATCCTGGTTTTCTAATAAGCAGCTCGAAATTAATCTCTTGCACGAACTCAGAGATCCCCTCTCGACCAAGGAGCGTCTCGAATTCATTATCCACAATGTGGAGGTCGAGGGTCCTCGATGTAGTACCGACGGCTGTCGAGACTGACGTCTTGCCGATGCAGTTAATGCGGCGGCGAGTGTAACTAGCGAAGTTACGATCGGTCTGCTGTAAAACAAAATTTGGCTTGATCATACGTAATCTTTTTGCTCATCAGTGAACAGAGGGAACTGATGTCGAATTCCACCCTGACGGTAGCTCCCTCCACTCTGACATCTATCAACTGCTTCTCTGGGGACTGGATTGCTCCGATACCATCAATTTTGCTGAAGTATACAACATCTATGTGCTCCGGAATTTTATGTTCTCTCTGCATATTCGTTGCGGCGGGCGCCAAAATGGTCCATCCGTTGTAGGAGTTTCCGGATTGACGGAACTACAAAGCGTCGTTGAGGTCGGCGCACATGTAAACAAGTGCATACTGCATTTGCTCGTTTTCAGGAACCTTTCCTTTCAGGTTCCGAGCGCCCAGGTGAACCGTGTGAAATAGTCTCCTATGGTGGTCTCATCGTCGTCGAGGTATGCTGGCATCGAGAACTGTTGTGGTCGAGGCGGTGCTGGTGACGCTTATTTCCAGTGGGGCTTTGCGCGGCGGACTGAGAGCGTTGGAGATCATTCCAGAAGTAGCTTGAAGAATTTCAGTTGATACTCCTACAATTATGAAGAGAAGTTGTGATAAACTAATATGCGTTGAACTTTGTTCGTTGGCGCGTGGTCACGTTGAGGTTACGTTCCGCACGAATTTCACTTTTTACTCGAAAACACGATGTTATGTATTTGTCCCACTTCTTATTTCACTTATGTATTTGTGGGTTGAATAATAACAACAAAGACCGTTAAACTAAAACGATTTATTGGAATACGTGTAAGAGTACATGTAGCACTGGTATGTGTGTACATGGCGACGGTCAGCAGAAGCTAAGAAAAGTTGGCGTGGTCTACAGACTCACCGACTGTTGCATGTGAAATTTCTAGGGATGTACACATTTAATGTCTTACACAATAGTCATTATAGTCAAAATTGGGAAAACTCATTTTGGCGAGGCAATGAGGAGAAAAAGATAATTTAATAGTAATTTGAGATTGAGGATGAACAGAAGCCAATATGACAAATTAGAAATAGTCAAACTAATGGAGCTGGAGGTTTGAAATATTATTTCAACAAAATTGCTGGAGAAAGCAAACAGAGAATTAGTAGAAAATACATATGTTGCTAAAAAATTATCCATTTTCGTTTTACCTTCACTAAAGGAATGAATGTGACTAGATTTATACGTGTATTGGTTGTTCCAATATATGAAGTTGGTGATTCACAATAGAACTACTTAAGACAGAGTTGTTTTCTTATCTAATATATCAGAAAAATATCAATAGATCATTAAAGACTCAGGAAAATTTTCTCTGCATTTCAGAATACTTATTGTCAAATGACTCATTCCACTCAAAATAAATATTTTTTTATAACCATAGAGATGTTCCATTTAAGAAATTTATTTTCTCAATGTCTGGAAATCACTTAATTGTGAATACTTTCCCAATGGTTTGAATTTTTTGAATTCTAACGTTCTTCGAGTCTGATTTTCTGGAAGCAAATAAAAAACAACTTTCCCATATTTTCAACTTCTGCACTATTATTTTTCATAAGTTCAAAAATTATTAATCAATCACACAATAAAAGAGTAAGTCACTTTATGGCATTGTAAGTGTTGAAAACACTCAAAGTACATAAAAATTGTTTCACCATGTAGCTATTCACTAAAATGAATGTACAACCTCAATTTTATTTATATGTGCCACACTATGCCATGAAAGAAAAAGAAAAGTACCCCAAGTTTGCCCCATAAGACAGCAATGAACGGTTTTCTTAATGACATATTATTGTGGATGCCTTGGTGTCTGACAGGCGTAATGGTCCACAAGTGTCTAGGTATAAAACCCAGTAAATTCCCAAGAGAGTAGCCCCAAAATGGGGTCTGGAAGTAAATCTTTGGAAGATTGTTTTTTCCAAAATAAAAAAAATGTTTTATTTGTTTCACTAAAATACCATGCTTATTTAATATTTTGAGGTTTAAAATAAAAAAAGTAGAAATGAAAAATAAAAAAAAATCAAGTGCTGGTCACTACTCAAACTAACCAGTTATAAATAATGGAAAGCTATCTCAACATGTCTGATGATTCTATTTTGTATACTACAACTATTTTAGTATATTTAATGAACTAGTTAATATAGTTCTTTCTCAGTTAATGTACCAGTTAGTATATACAGTCAATGTAGTTCTTTCACGAAATAATTTCAGTATACAGTTCTTTGACTTGGTGGAAAGAATGAACAAATAATTTTTAATTGTTGTTTAGCAAAATTAAAACACAACTTCTAAATTGCCAGCTCACATGCTGCCAGCAAATCAATGGTTTGTGGAGATTTGCTATTCTTTGATTAATTCTAATTCTAGAAGAAAAAAATCCCAATTAAGGTAACAGCACGAAGCGAAGTATTAGCTGACAAAGAAATATACAGAATAAAATACAAAATGAGCAGATGAATTGTACTCAACCTTGGCACGGTAGTGTACATTAATTATGTAGCCCTACCCTGGCCCGGGGTTTTCTCTGGTTTCCCTTCAGGTAGAGGTGGATATTTTATAGATTATGTTAATATTTTAACACATACCGAACTATTTTTATTGTTAGGAGTGTGTTGAAATGTTAAATCCGCCTGTGCCTTAGGGCCCTTGATTGGAATTGATGGGATGGTCCCTTGCTTGCTTGCGGAGAGTAAATTAGTTTATTGTCCTCCATGTGGTCAATTTGTAACTGGTTTTGACAAAGTTTATAAAGTTTATAAAGTTTTATAATAGTTAAATATATATCTTTCAACCTTATTTGAACAATTCACTATTCTTGAACAATTCTTGACATGTTTAAAAATGGAATTAAAAACAGATTAGTCTAGCTGAAACTTATCACAATCAAAATGAATAACAACAACAAGAACAAAATACCAGTTCCCACCGCATTGGAGGAACTTATAGATGTTTTAAAATGAGATTCACAAACATTTTACACGTTTCCCCTAAAGGAAAGAGAAAAATAAAACATATTACCAAGTCATATCATATAACAAATCAAGTTTCCCATCATCAACTAATTAGTGATATTATAAATAAATAAATTTATCATCAACCAAGTCATTGCAAACTGTGCTGCAGTATGGGTGGGGGTGGGGGGCAATTTACTAATTCATTCTCCAGAAATGAGCAAGATAAGATCTCATCCAAACTGATCAAGGGCCCAAAGAATTTAATATTACAAATAAAAATTATACATCAAATACGTACATGCTGATAAGAATTTTAAGTCTGAAGAAAAGGATAGTTATTTAATTGTACATTGAAAAATGTAGTACCTGAAGCAGTGAAAATTCACCAACATAACAGGAATATTTATCCAGCAATATCAATGAACAATCAAGAGCTAGGACAGTCTTATTCTTCCCGTTCTCCATTAAAAAATTTAATGTCAAAAAAGAAGAAACAAACTGCAAGTTAGTTTTGATTGAAAAAAAAAATTAATTTTGTAATCAAAAACAGTAATATTTTCAAGTTAGTAATATCTACAAAAGTAATGAAGTCAATTATCTAAGCTTATTCTGCACCTACAATTTCACGCCATAAACAAATTTAAGAAATGTTTGCAATGAACTTCTCATTTGTGCCTGTTAGTATAAACAACACCTCCAAGTCAATTTCAACCCCCATTGCCATACTTCACAGCAGTGTAATTTACACAACAACTTACATCTATCCACAAACTTTGTGAAAAAGCATTTCTGTCACCATTTTAACAATACCAATTTTTTTTCATCTTGTTCATTGTTTATAATTCATAAATTACTTTAGGATCTAATTAAGGATAATTTGGTTCCTACTTTGAAAAACCTTTAAGTAAAATCCCTTTCAATTAATAAAAGAAACATCATCCACACGATACTGAGAAAAACATATTAACAGAGGGTTATTTAAGAGTCTAACAAATGCTACGTTCCTCATAATGTAACAGCTTGAGTAACAGTTTAGTCATGATTCAAAGTTTATGATCACAATTTAAGTCTTTATTCTTGTTCTCCCAAAATGTGAAAAAAAAATTCAAAATTTTCAGTGTGGAACATACTGTTTCAATCTGTCTTGCACATTCAAGAATGAGAAGGAATTGGTATGTAAACTGTTAATACTTGTGGGAGGGAATGGAGGTATGCAGCTCAGACTTCATTCATCTTCCTTGATCTATTGATCATCCTGCTTATCAATGTCTGAATGATATATCTAACAATGGAATGATTACATTTCTTAGTTTCAAAAGCTTTGTTAATGCATCTGTCAAAACAAATTCAAAGTAATTATTTGTAAACACAAATCAAGCAGAGGCAGATCCAGGATTTGATTTTTGGAGGGGTACATAAGAGATAAATACCAGGGAGTGGGGGTCCTTGCACCAGAATTTTTTTAAATTAACTTCTTTAAATTGCAATTTAAGACATTTCTATCTATAAATAATGTGTTAACATAAATTGCAGCTTTCATAAATATCCCCAAAAAATTACTTTCTTGAAATAATTCGTGTTTGTAGCCAAATCTTTACCTTAGGTGTTGCCATTAACAAAACTATTCAGTGTCAGTTTTATTGGACATAATTTCAACAGTAATTCACATAGAATGATAAATTAAACCCCGTTTGTATGTTGCTCATTGTTTTAATGTTATAAAGCTTTTCGGCTGCATAGCAGCCATCGTCAGTAACATACACTGAAATATATATATTTTCTTTATTGAAATAGAGAAAAGAACAATGAAAAATTAATAGAAGAAAACAAATACAGAGTGAGCAATCCGACAAAATTACATACCTGATTATTTGNGAGGAAATTCGACAAAATTACATACCTGATTATTGAGGAAACATTTTTGGCAAGTGCGCAGGGCGCCCCGAACGGAGGTCATTATATGAAGGATTGGTGAGGTGTGTGTGTGTGGGGTGGGGTGGGCAGCGGCTGTCGAAGGAATTTCTCAGGGTTTTAACTGTTGGGAGTAGGGTACAGTGTCCTGGAGAGTTGGAGGGTGAGAGAAGGAATTTGAAGGCTAGTTTCATGGGAGGGGAATGAAGTTCAGGGATTTGTTCATTGAATAGGGAATGATGTATTTTAGAATACTATGGATATGTAAAATTTCTAATTTGATCTGGGGTCAAAATCTATTTTTTACTTCTAAAATATAAAAATCCTTCTCAATGTTGAATGTGTGTGTGTTTTCTACCAGGTGGTTGGCAAAATGAGAGACTTTAGTGTTAATACCAAGTAATTAACATGAATTGAAAAAGTTCAGTGTTCCATCTAAGTGTATCACGTAAGAAATTAAACTAATTCAAATGTGTTAAAAGCAAGAATGAAAGTGGTAATATTGAAATATAATGTTGGATATTGAAAATAAAGTAAACCAAATACCATTTTCGCCAAATGCACTGGTAAAAAAGATAACCCTGTGGAAACACCTGAAATTTTAGTTTTCAATGGAAGACTTTCAGTCAAGGGTCGATTTGTCATAATCAATATTTATTCCAGCCATTCATAAATTGCACAATGTTATCATTAAACATTTCATAAGGACACTTTTAAAATATTCCCACCATTAATTTATTGCATTACACCAATAACAAATTATTAACTTTCTTTTATTTCTTCCCCCAGGGGACTTACATCTAGTCAGTATGTGTTTGGCGAACATGGGGCCCCGAGCTGAGTCTGGCATTACTCCCACTTACTTGTGCTATGCTCCTTCCTTTCTCTTTTCTGACCTCCCTTGGTCACCTCTTGTTCTTTTCGATCCCGACGCTATTAGGGCTAGGGTATCTTTCATTTTCCTCTTCCTTTTTTTAAAAATGTTTTAAGTAAAGTCTTGAGATATGTTGGGATTTGAGTTTTGAGTTGTAATTCAGGAGGGTTTTTAGTGGGTATGGCTGAGTCATTCGGCGAGTCCCACATGCGGGGAGAGTCATTGTGGCTCTCCCTAGTGCATAACTGCATTTTCCCTACCTGTACAAGTTTTAAGGGCTCTAATGACCTCGATGTTGACGAGCCCTAAAGCCACACAAAAAAAAAATCTTTTATTTCTGACTTCCACTTTTTCAATTATCTATTGTGAATTTTATCTTCATTGATAATTTATGTTAAATGTATGAAATATTTTATATACTTTTTCTCACCAAAATATAGCAATTTGGCTTCAATCACAGAGGTAGTTATTTTATTTTAAAATTCAAAGTGGAAGATACATTGAGAAACATCAAAAAACACTTTTTCCTTGGTCTGCCTACAAAAAATTAGCTAGCCAGAAGTGGGTACTCACTTACGAGGTCACTTTCTATTCAAATCCTAACTCCACGACAGTAGTTCAAATTTACTTTAATAATATTTACTTCATTGCTGTGCTCAGACCCATTATCTTCTCACTCCCAGTCACTTCTTAAATATTATCATTGAAGTTATATGACCTTAAAATATTTTAAATTTCTTCAATTTTTATTTCATGTAGTATTGATTAACAAATGGTAAATTAACAATCTTTTATTATAGAGGATTCATTAATAGTGAATGTGAAGAGCACTCCGTTTCATATTATTATTTACAAGTTCTAAATTTTATTTTCTGATAAAAGCAAATTGATAATCTTCATTTGAACATTTCACTTTATTATTTTATGAACCAAAAGTATAACTTAAGAGTTTAGAAGTTATAGTTTTGGTTCATAAAATACACTTTTCCTATTTTTAACTACTTATTATGAAGTATGATAAGCAATAACATATTTTGGCATGAAAATTAATTCCAACATTATATGGTGCACATTGTTACTATCTTCACAATTGGCTTCGTTTCCTATACGAATCCAATTTTAATTTCCCTTCATCGTCTCTAATGAATAACATACAACTTATTGAACAACTTATTTTAGTATTCTCTTTCAATTGTAAATTTAAATTTCATACTAATATTAGAGACAAACAAAAACTTGCTTCTAGTAGGATCAGTTCATAATTTGGTATAGTATCACATTTGTAATACTGTTATTAAGTTAGGTATTTATGTGACACTAGACATTTGTTTTTAAATATTTGTGTTGAGTTTGGTAGTTTTTTCCACTGGCCTCTTGAAAGATAAAACAGTGAGTTGGAGTGGATTTCCATCTTTTTGGTTCTTGAATACTTCAAATAATTTAGGTGCATTTAGGGTCTCGTTTGAATTCTTATCTCCTATTTCACTGGTTAGACGAATTTTGAAACAAGTTCATTGTGTTTGAGGGGTATTTTGTAAAATTCTTTTTCTTTGTGTATGCTAATTAGATATATATGCTTTTGTGATTGACGTTACTTATATCTTATAGATTTACTGTTTTGTTTGTGACATTGATCTTGTACAGTGCAATTGGTCTTCTCAGTTTTCAAAATAATGTCTTCATCTTATTAGTAATTTTGTCTCAATATAATAATTGTTTTTGAAAAAATTGGTGTTTTGGAACAGTCATCATGTCGTAAGTTGCCTTGCCTTGGATTAATTAATGAAATCTACATCAGCTAGAATCTCGTAGATTAAAATTTTGTTGTACAAATAAGGAATCCAAAATTTTGCACTTAAGGAAAGTAAATTCACAATAACCCTGTGAAATTTGGTGTTTAAATTAATAATTTGTAATTTATAGTACATGTTAACTTAGATTTGTAAACACGGAAATTTTTGCAAGATGTATTTTTTTTTGTGGGGTTTTAGGGCTCGTCAACATCGAGATCATTAGAGCTCAAAATTGAAATATGTAGTTAGAGGTTCAAAATGTTCTGTTGAATGTTTTCTTTCCAAAAAATTAACACATTTATAAGCTGGGCAGATCCATAGTAATGATGAATTTTCAGAGAAAAGCAATATAATTATTAATCCTCTCAGTAAATTTCAGCCAGGTCAATAAATACTTATATCTAACCAAGTATTTTACATCACTAATTACCAAATACCATAACAGGAAACTTTATAATACATCAGTTCCACAAACCAATATAAGCCTTAAACTTAACAGATGCCAAATAAAATTAGTAGTAGTTTTGGACAATTTCACAGTAGAGTCAACCCAAATTGCTTTCTTTCTTAAAAGCATGATCCTGTATAACATTTTTGGAAGACTATCAATAAATACTATTCTTTATCAGTATTATTCGACATTACTGCTATATTAATTTTTTCCCAAACTCTACAAGTAACTCTGCGTCACTTTTTGTTTATAATTGTACATGCATCCAAGTTAAAAATTGAATTTCCAATTTTGCCAGATCTAGAATTGAGAAAGCTTTGCATGAATGTAATTTTGGTGATAGAAATATTTAAGTTAATAAATTATAATGGCTCTATTGTAGGTAGTAGTTTGAATTGGTGCCCTACACTGAAAATACACATTTTATTTAACTAACACGGCTTGTTTCAATTTTGAAAATTCAATAGCATGCACAGCTATAGAAAGCTGCAATACCTGACAAGAAACCATCAATGATATATTTCTTGAAATAATGAGAGTTAGACATCATTTAAATGTACATCTGACCCAAACATCACACATTAAATTAACACATCCTGTTTAGCTCATGAATCTACAGCACAAGGTCCCCTTTTCCTCATTGAAAATCTTTAAATTGTTATATTACATGGCAAATAAATATTTCTCTGAATTTTACAGTGAAAACCCCTTTTTAAGGATCTTAAAAAAGAATCACTAATAGGAATATTTGTACATCATATTTCACAATAAGTAGAGTAGTCAAAATCAGGCGATAAAATTACTAAAACATTTTTTCATGTTTCATATATTTTTGTAAGATGATTATCTACCAGACACTAAATGATGGATTGAACACAGATTTGTTTGTTACATTTATCAAAAAGCTACTACCTCCAGAGGCAATAAAATATTGCATCTTGAGAACAATAAGTGCAGCCCAAAATTTGAAATATATTTTAATTAAGAAAATTGATTACACATTTTTGCATCATTCACAAATTACTCAAGATGAGATCATAATGGAAATTCATAATAAATTGTTAATAGAAAACCTTGATTATAGAAGGCTTTACAATATGTAGAACTACAATGAACCTATAAAAAGTTAGAATCCAAATACTCAGCAATGAACCAAATACCTTGACAAAAGGAGAACAAACGGTCTTATTTTGCGAACATCACTATTTGACTTCTCAATACTCTTACTTTCAGAATCTAAAAATTAAATCCAATGCATTCACCAGTCATTTCTTAATTTGTTTTGCTGTGCCAATATCAAATTGTTGCAGCTTCCTCTTCTGTGCTGCCTTGACCTTTTCCTTAATGGCATTCACATTAATCTCCAAACCAGATCCTTGAGGTGTCTTAGCAGTCGAAGGAACAGGTTCTGTGGGAGGAATGAAGGGCACTTGTCGTTTCTCTTCCCTAACCTTTTGAGCTTCTTTAGCTTTCTCTTCCCTCTCTTTAAGTTTCTTGGCTCTGCGCTCATGCTCTTGCAAAAAGAATTCTCCACTAGCCAGTTGTTTATCAATTTTGCTTTCTGGTTGGGGTGGAGGGAATGGAGTATAATCCTTCTTGACCCGCTTCTTTTTGGGTTGCTTACGTTTGCTCAGGTTTTTCCTTGGAAACTGGGGCAAAAACCGTGCCCAGCTCTCATTTTTGAGCTTGGGATCTTTCTCAAGCTCTCGCTGAATCATAAGACTTTTAATACTATAAACAGGATGAATATTATTCATGGTGTCGGCAACAATACGTCTCACTCCCTGTAATCCTCTGAAAGGACCCACAGCTGCGACAGTTTGTCCTTGAACCAACACATAACATTTAGTTAATAGCTCGATTGCTTTCAGAGTACAACCATTAGGCCCAATAATTCGCTGTCGTCTTTTAACAAATTTTTCTCTGTTGCGAACATAAGAACTGATTTTAATTATATCACAAGCAATATCATCTTCAAGTACGCGCTGGGCTTGTTCAAAGGGTACACTCCTAGATAAAAGCTTTATAAGATCACGGGCTTTCAATATTATTGCTGGATCCCATGTCTGGCGAGTAGTCCTTACACACATTGTGCCTTCAATGACATCTAATTCGGCTTTAATATAGTGGGTTGAGAGACATTTCTGAACCAAACCCCAACACTCGCGCAAATAACTCTCCCTGTACTTCGGAAAAAGAGTGGCGAAAGAAGATTCTTCCAAGAAAGGATGCGGGTTGTCTTGAGGCTTAAATTTCGGAACTTTCAATTTCCATGCATTCTCTAATGGTCCACTGGGCACAACTTGTTGTTCTTCATCACTATTTTCTTCGGCCATATTCACAAGTTAATACACAGTTACAAATCCGAGTTGAATACGACACTGCACCACCAATCTCCTCGTGGAACGCAATTAGTACAGCAGAACCAAAGACATTTAACAAGTGACCACTAATTAACTAAAGATAATCGTCACACCATCAGGAAAAGCATGTGCTATGGAAACGTACGGTAGAAAACAGTATGGAAGGTTTTTTCGATACTTGTAAAAATAGATCGACTCAAAGCATTGGTTATCGATATATTGCTATACATACATGGTATCGAAATATCCGAGGGGTTCGCGGGTCACGAGCTTAGACATATACTCTATTCTTTTAAGTCAACACCATAGACTTATACATATACATAGACCCAACAGCCTTATGCGCCGGTTGTCTGGAGAGGAAAACGATGAAAGATGTCTGTCCGTTTCGCACATCGTCGTAGAACTAGATTCCCCTCACTGACGTTGCGCAAGCGGATGTGCGAGCGAGAGGGCGACATCTCAGCAACTTCTGTCTCATATTATCATAATCTGCAGCAGAGACGGTAGCCCGTAGCTTCTATTCATATTGAACTCTATGAGCAGTCAACACGTTTCGTATAAAGTTTTGCCATAGTTGGATGAATTGATTGCTGTAAGAGCAAAACAATTACATTACAAATCATCATAAATTTCAAGTAACGTGATTTTATTTGATACCTCTACCCGTAAGGTTCAAAATAGTGAAAGGAAAACTGAATGTGCGCCTTAAAATATGCAACCCCATATTTCACTGTTACATTTCAGAATAGACGTTATGGAGTGATGAATGCACTGCGCCGCTAATTTTGGCGCGCAGTGAATTTTTAAACGGGATTATTATTACATTGATATATTTTTAATTTAAATAATTATCATTATATTAATATATTTTTGACGAAACGAAGAATAGAGATCTACATACAATCTTCGCTTATTTCCAAATCATCAGTCGAATTGCTTGATAAGAGACCTTGATTATGCAGATCGACTAACAAGCTGGTCAAGTCTTTTACTTTTGCTTCCAGCCTTGAAACTTGTTTCTGCAATCTATTAACTCGCGTTGCTTGTTTCTTCACGTACATTGCCACAATTAGATGATATTCAGGTTTAACAAAATCAATGGGAAGTAAATCCCCGATAAATTGAACTCTCCTAGGTCTTATTCTTGACGGATTGGTTTCCTCAGCAGACGCAGCAGCATGCAATCTAACGTGTCTATCTCTATGGGAAAAATAAAATTAAAATTGTAATAAATGCAAGGATTGTTACATAGAATTTTTTAAAAATATGGTATATAGTTACCGGCTAGGAGATCGCAAAATACTTTGACTAACGAGTACATTAGCAGAATTCTCTTGTTCTCTCGAAGATTGTGCATATACATTTTCGTCGTTCACGTACTCATTTTCGGAAGGTCTTTGTTTGCATAGGGAAGCATTATTGTAATACAACTTTTTGCTCTCTGTTTGCAAAATTGCACTACTTTCCGTTTGAATGATGCTATCAAAACAATTTTCATTGAGAACTTGCAACCCAATATCATCTTCGTGGTCGCTTGGTGTATTGACGATTGTACAACTATCACACGTCAGAAGTCTGAAAGAATTTGGAGTGTTTCATAGCAGTTAAAAAATGTTGATTGATTTAATGAGTAGAAATATTACCTTGATTGTAGAAAATTGGATTCTCTCTTAGGTATGGAACCTTTTATGAGAGATCTACGAACACCTGATTTAACTGAACACTTGAAGTCATTTCTCTCATCGAAATGATCGCTACATACGTATGACCATTTTCCAATATCTCTTCCAATAACTTCGATCCATTTTTTTCTCAATTCAATATCTTTAGGTACGCTGCAAGAAAGCTCATATTGTATATGCGAAATAAGCTGCGAAAAAACTTACAATAATTTAAAAAATAGCAATGAACATAATTAAATCACTCATACAAGTGAGTTTTACAACAACTCATTGACCCAAGGTATTTTCCAAAAAATTCTCAAAACTGCCTTCATAAAATCACTTCACAAAAAAGGAGACAAACTATAAGTGCATATCACTTCTCACAGGTTTCTCAAAAATACTAAAAAAAACTATTTAATCACAAATTAAAAAAGCTCCTTAATGCATAACAAAATTATTACAGACTCCCAACATAGATTTAGAGAAAAAAGATGTATAAAAACTATTTGCTTTCGATTAAATTTTGATTGCACTAGAGCAGATTCTTAGATTATTCTTAGATCTCACAAAAGGTTTTGGTATAAATGATCATGAAATCATTATCAGTAAACTTTAGAAAATTGGAATTCTGGGAATAGTTTACAACTGGCTAAAGTCATAAATATCTGAAAGACAGCAAATAGTACACATAACCTCCAACATAAAAATCAAATTAAAAGATCACTGGTCTTATAGAATACTTGTTGTGTGTCACTCATGGAATTCCACAGGGCTCCAGTTTGGGACCCATACTATTTCTACTATATTTTAATGACATCCCATCCATTATAAAAAAACACACAATATTGTACTTTTTCCCCAACATATTATTCTATGAAAAAAAACTGCTGAAAACTTAATAACACTGCCAACAAATACACTATCGCCACCCTAACCCAATGGTTTCACCAAAACAAATTTATAATAAACATTGATAAAATTTGCATAGTAATTCTCATTCAACTAAGGAGCACACACCTAACTTTAAATTTAATGGTAACCACCTCATCTTTACACAAACAACTCAGTTTTGGGGATTAACTATACAAGATAACATGAAAAGGAACAATCATCTACAAAAAATTAAATATGAAACTCAGTCCAATAAACCATGCCATCAGAGTTCTAACATCAAATTGCAGAACAGATATCCTTCGAACATTATACTATGCAAATGTCAATTCCATTGTAAAATATGGAATAATATTTTGGGGACAAGCACCAGAAACAAAACAAATCTTTATTTAGGTTACAGAAAAGAATAATACGCTTAATTATAACTAATAACTAAACTCTAATAAACAATCTTCATGCAAACCATATTTGAAAAGTTGAAAATACTTATGTACAGGTGTACAGCTATATAATGTGTTACCACTAAACCTCAAAAACATTAATACACTAGACCCTTTCAAAAGAAAACTTACAAACAATTCTTACAATGGAAACTACTATGGTATGCAAGAATTCCTCAATGATAATATATAATGTATTACATACAATTTGTAGCAGAAAATCATTAGGAGAAAGGTGTAGAAAGTGACCCACATCACAGGAGAAGAAATTAAATGACATAAAATTACACTGCTTTAAAATAAATATGACTTTTCAACACATTAATAAAAAGAAGGTAAAATAATAAAATATATATTATAGATATCTAATAACACTAGTCTAAATAATTATTAATGTTCTGCAATAATAGAAAATAATTGTATCTTTTTTTCCAATTTCTTCTTTAATTAATTAAATTAATATTGTTAATTTTTTTTTATCACAATACCATTGTTGGTGCTTTAGGGCTCATCAATGGCAAGGTCATTAGACCACTTTAAATGTAAAATTTATTGTTATTGCAACTATTGTTAGTATTACGACTTGCCATACATCATTATAATGATCTATGTGGTAATAGTACATAATTATAATTATTATTACTATTTTTATCATCATTATTTTTATTATTCATCATCATCATCATTATGATTATTTTTATTATTAGAGTAGAATACTGTCAAAAAATGTAAAATCTCGGTAGAGGGTACACAATGACAAGTTTTACGACTTAATCAAGACCCATAACTATAAGAAAAATAAAGTCAATTCAGTTATTACCATTTACATTATTATCATCATCATCATTTATATTATTATAATTAGTTTTGAATTATTGGTTTTTTATATTATTGGAAAATAATAATATTGTTTATTGTTATTTTTTCTCTGGCATTTATTTGTTAGCTGTGGGAATGATATTCCTAGCAACTGGTTCTGACTATTTATTGTAGGAAATTTCTAAGTTGTATGTATTAAGAAAAATGGATTTCTGCATGACAATTACGGTTGTTTCTTTAACAGAGATTTTGTCTATGTTTCTCAGTATTTAAATACAATTCCTGTACTTGAAATAAATATGGGAAGAATTTGTGTGCGAGTATTCCACTGCTGTTGTATTTCCTGATTTTCTGCATAGGTCTTTTGAATGTTAACATTGTTGGGGATTGTTACCTGAATGATGAAGGTTAATTTATTTATTTAGTCTGACAGCTAAGTCAGGTTGATGTTATTAAGTCAGGTTGTTGTTATTAAGTCAGGTTGTTGTTATTAAGACAGATTGTTGTTACACTTATTCTTGTCATTGTCATTATAATTAACTTTATTATTATTATTATAACTTTTGTAAAAACTGCTGCATTGAAATGTATACATTTTGTACCATCAATTGTTAACAAGCTCATTCATATTCATAAACTATAAATTAAAATTTGTATACTCACCGATGAAAAGAAATATTCTCATGTGTCCCTGAATGGGATTTACAGATGCAGCAAGTATGGGACATCACTTAATTTACCACTAAACAATAGAGATAGAGAGAGCGTGCAAGCGAACTGCACTCTACCGAAATTTAAATATGAAGTTAATTATAAACTTCAATATTAATTTACAATTAAATATAACTTAAGGTAAAAAATATATTTAAATTTAAATATATACTTCAATAAAAATAATTATTTGTAATTCTGAGGAAAGACTGCCTCAATTAATGGAAACGCGCTCCGATCAGGGTCCGATGCGGTCCGATGCTCTTTTGTCACTAGTTGATGGAGGATAGTCGAGGAGCATACATAGACTTACATATAAATATACATGGACCCAACAGCCTTATGTGCCGGTTGTCCGGAGGGGAATACAATGAGATTGTTCCGTCTCTCTCGCACATAGTCTTAGGTGGGGGAAGTCAATTCTCCTCACAGATAGCTAACTGCTGCTCACAAGTCGTTGCACAGTCCCTCCTCCCTCTCCCTCCAAGCGGATGTGCGAGCGAGAGCGCGACTTCTCTCAGTATGTTCTGTCTCATGTTTCAAGGATAAGCTGCAGCAGAGACGGTCGCCTCTATCTTTAACTCTATGGGATTAATAATAATTAGGGTCTGCGGTAGCGTATGAAAACATTCGCGTTTGTTTTGTATTTTTATCTATAACTCGTGAAGTTTGAATGATAGCAAGTTTTTGATATTGTACAATGACGTGAAATTGATGATGAATAAGATAACTAATATTGTTGCAAAACATGTCACGTACTCGACGCAAGTGTTGTCGCGATTTGTCTAATATTAACCTCAAAATTTTCTATAAATCCGAATCTATATTTTTATTGTCATATGTATCAGAAACGGACCAAGTTAACTTTCCGGTCCAAAGCCAACATTGAGGTAGAAGAAATAAATATACGGCACCAATGTCAAGAAATTATAATTGAAACTGCACTGGTTAAAGTTATTTTATAAGAGCAATCATAGTATATAGCGACAGTTGACCGACCACCAGGGACCCGTTTCACAAAAGTACAAGTATTGTTAAAAACAAGTTGTCATGAACAAGACTTGTAACTACAACCAGTTAGTTACAATCGTTTCATAAATATTTCGCAAACTTGTCAGTAACAAGTACTTGTTGGTAAGAAGTGAAGTATCTTCAGACTTGTCACTAACGAGTGTGTGGGGACGGGGTGAATAAGTGTGTATGCGGAGTTATGAATATTTATTTTTGACATTGAGTTTTGTGTTTTCGTACAAAGATTCAGTTGCTGCTGACATATTTAGCCACAAATTCTTCATGTTGGTTAATGTAAATGGTTTATTTCGTAAAAGGTGAGTGTAGACGATCATAACCTATCACCAGCAATTTGTTGTTTTCTGCGATTCTTATCACTAACAAATTTGTAACGTTACAGGAAAACTAATAAAAGAGAATGCCAGATAAATGGTGTTTTCCTCATTGTAATTCCAGTTATTTGAGAAAAGTACTGAGCCGTACACCAACTGTTTGTTTTCTTCTGTTGCTGTTGTTTACCAGAAGTGGGTGATGAAAATTCCTTCAAATAATTGGAAACCATCAAAATTGTCTGTGATTTTGAAACATTATCGTGAGAATAAAGACTTGAAGATGGAAACTTAAATAACAAAGCTACATGGGAGTTAAAATACAGCCCTATGAGGAAGGAGTTCCTTCTGTATTCCCTAATTTCCCTGCATATTTTACTATTACAGAAATAAAGGATCCATGTGAGAGAATAAACAAACTTCAGGAAGAACATAGAGAGAAAATTAATAAGTGGTTGTAGAGCAACAATATTTTATATTTCCTTGTTCAAGTGAAGCTAAAAATAACAATTGAGAATTTCTTTGTGATATGTTAAAGTTACATTGAATGCATGTATTTGGAAGTGTACATCAGATTGCTAGAAGTGTAAAAATTAATAATGAAATTTAATGTTTGTGTGTATCAAAATATACTCTGTAGAGAGGCTGAAAGGTTAGTGGATATTTATGATTCATAGCGTAATTTAGGATGTTTTATGCAAGAAATTATCAAGCAAGATTGTTGGGTCTGTTGATTTAAATTTTATCCAAACATATTTTTTGCAAAAAAAATAAATTGTTAACTAAAGTAACTGTGCTGGGACCTTTTCTATTTCATCAGCTATGACTCAGGGAAATTGTGCAGTAGAAATTCAGAAATACTATGACAATCTTCATTAAATATCAGTTGAATAATTTCCTTCAATAAGTAAAATTCTAGTCTTCAGTATCCCAGGGTAAGATAAAACACTTCACAATGTGGATGCCTGTTTCATGCAGAAGTATGTATATAGCGATTCATGAATAGGCACTGCATATTGTTTCCAAGTGTTGTGTAATATTCATGTGAAATAAATCTTGGAAAACTAGAGATAGCAGTTGACTCAATTTAATTGTTATCTGACTGTTGGTAGTGTAAGATTGGAGTTGTATACTGGTCTATTTTGTGGTATTGGTAACAAGTCTTTCAGGTTTTTGAGGAATGAGTTGAAATAATAACAAGTATAATAATTATTTTGTCAGTGTAATTATCTGCATTTCTTGAATAATACAATAACATTTGCTTAGAATTTAAAATATTTATAGTGTGTATAATATTATATGCTTTATGTAATATTCTGATATTAATGAAGAAATCCATTGAAAGTGAACTTCATATTTCATTTATATATTGCTTTGGAATGATTCAACCTCATAACGGCTAAATGTGCATATATTAGTTCAAAGGATGCTTGTGTATTTTTAAATATTTAATGCTTGGAATATGAATAAAAATGTAGAGGATTAGAGCATCTATTAATAAATGATTTTCTAGTGTTTGTACAGTTACACTTTTTTTTCATCTGTTTTTCACAATTATTTTCTGATACATTTTTTTTCTATCCTTCATATGAAATGGCTACATATATTCCTGCCTCAGGTGGATTATGAATTCATTTATCTTTGGCAATATAATTATGAATTGTTGAAAATACTTTTTGGAGTAAGTTTAGAATATATTCTGGCAATACTTCTAAAAAATTAATAATAGAATTTGTGATTTTGATTAGTGAATTTATTAAATTTGCTTCAAAATTAGACTTACAAAATGGGTAGTAAAATAATACTGTTGGTTAAATATTGAGAAACAATTCTGAGTTGATTTAAATACGAATTCACCTCTTAATAATACAAATTTCTCATCGAAACCTGTATCTTATTTGTTTTTTACAGAAAAGATGCTATTAAGGAAAGATTAATACAATATATAGATTATATAATGACATTAAATAGTTAGGTTTTTTTCTTTACTAACTACTTCAAATATCCTTGTAACTAGTATTCTTTGTAAAGGATTCTAAACACCTAGACATTGGTGAGCCCTAAAGCACCAGTTACAAAAAAAAGTATTCTTTGTGTTAAATTATTTGATCAATTAAGTTATAGCCTTGTGTACATGAAACAGATACAAGGTAAAGCATCATATAATGTTCAGTGACTTATTCTTTTAGGTTGAACTGTGAATAATAAATAATATTATATCATTTAGTAAGTATCATAACAAACTAAAATACAATACACTCAATGTATATCTTGAACCTCATCTAACTAAATCAAATCAACATAACAATGTACATAACAACAATGTGAACGACATGTCATCATCCACATCAGATTGCAAAATGGTTCTTTTTGCTGATGACACTAATTTACTATGTAAACACGCCAATGCTCAAAAAGTTTTGTCTAACCTTTCGACTTGGTTCCATGCAAATCGTCTCATTGTAAACACTGACAAAACAGTGTCTATGTCATTTCACAATAGTATCACAAAATCTTTACCCCAGGTTTCTCTTTCTTTAAACGGAACACAATTAAAAACTGTTACAAATACAAAATTCTTAGGTCTCCATATTCAAGACAACCTCAAATGGAATTGTCACATTGACAATCTTAATTCCCAATTAAGCAAATTGTGTTACGCATTCCGAATCTTAGTTAACGCAGTTAGTCCACGTATTTCCCGTTGCGTATATTTTGCAAACGTTTACTCCCATTTACGTTACGGCATTACCTTCTGGGGTAATTCCGGTCAGAGTATTCAAACTTTCAGAATTCAGAAGAGGATAGTTCGGATAATTTGTAAATCTCACCCCCGAAACTCTTGTAAACCTTTATTCAAGGAATTAAATATCTTAACACTTCCCTGCATTTATATTTATGAAACGGTCGTGTTTGTTAAGACCGAATTACTGAAGTGCCACCCTTGCTTTATACGAAACAGTCTCGTTCACGAACACTATACACGCAATAGTAGTAATATTCATCGCCCTAGAGTGTCAACCACTCTTTGCCAAAAGGGACCATACCATTCGGGAATCGTTCTATATAATTCCCTGCCCAAGAATATAAAAGATATTATGAAATTGAATATCTTCAAATCCGCGGTTAAAAACTACCTCCTGCACCAGTGCTTCTACACTGTAAAAGAATTTATTGATTTTAACAAAAGTTAAATTCGTCTTGTGCTTTATCACGCCATTGCTGTAGTACTTTTTAAACAACTTATAACAATTTCAAAAACTATTTTCTTGCATGATTGTGTTGTCTTATGGCTCATATTAATTTAGTTTTATGTGTACTCAACATTGGCACGTTTGTGTACATAAATTCTGTAGCCCCATCCTGGCCCGGGTTTTTCTCCGGTTTTCCTTCGGGTAGAGGCGGATTTATCATACAGGTTCTCTAGGCTTTGTCTAGGGGCGGGTCTATTGTAACAATAAATCGTGAATTTAGTGTTATTTCAATTTTTAAGCACTATACTCAGAATAATCTATAGTTCGATAATAACTTACATGTAATTTTTTGCTTAAAATTACAAACATATTGACATTCTATTAGTATTATAACTCGCAGCTAACTTTTTATCTTATCTAGGAATTTTTGCTGAATTTTTTGAATCCGCCTCTGCCTTAGGGCCCTTGATCGGAATTGATGGGATGGTCCCTTGCTTGCTTCCGGAGAGTAAATTAGATTTTTTTCCCTCCACGTGGTCATACGCAGTTTGTACTGTTTTTTGACAATAAATTTATTATTATTATAATAGCTTAAATTTGTATAATGTGTTTCCAGCACAACAATCTTCCTTGATAGAAAGGTTTGATATAAAATTTTTGTTTCACAAGTGTTTCTACACAAATTAATTTAAAGTAATGCACTGATTTGGTGTGATAGTATGATTTCATCTTCTAACAGGAATTTCCACTTTCTCCTACAGACTGACTTTTCTTGAGAAAATTATAGTACAGGGTGTGGGAATGGTCTAGGATGATGAAACCTAGGTCCAATGTCACGGAGAATTTTTTTCAATTTTAACAGATGTCATTCTAAACCTCTCATTAAACTCGTACACTGACGCAAAGGGAAACCTAAACGTCCTCCTACGTCACACTCAAATGAATACATCGTCCGAGGAAGAACTTGACCACAACATCGTAATACAAAAACACTTGTAACTCAGTTCACCTACCTTTATAGCTAGGTAGGAAATTTTTGGTTCGTAACAAGTTTATTTTACAAGTTTGTCAGTTACAAGTGTTTGTAACCTAGAAATATTAGTTGGTTACAAGTAAATCACTTGTAATTACAAATGAATTCATACAAATTTTACAAGTGTACCTTTGTGAAACGCTAGTAACTGGATATGTTTACAAACTTGTGAAAATGTACTTGTTACTGACAAACTTGTACTTTTGTGAAACGGGCCCCAGGAGGCAAAGCCTGAGAAGCAGTGATACCCATATCATATAACTTAAGCCTGAAATGTCTTTCTCTCTTTAAAATAAATTTTGTCTCCTTCCAGATGAGCAACTGTGCTAAAACTTTTAGGAAAAATACAGCTTTCTGAGAATGTGATATTAGAGTGTGCTAAAATTATGAACTTCCTTTTGTTTTTTTGTCATTTTTCCTAGGTTGAAGACTTTGAATTTTGGTGGAAAATATCGTAAAATTTAGATTGTTACCTCCATTATTTATGTATAAGTCAATGTATAAGTAATACAAAATATCATATTATGAAATCGGAAATTTTCCATGAAATAATGTAATTTGAAGAATAATGGAATGGCTTGAGTGCTTTATATCTACTTAGGCTATTTTGCAGAAGAAGAAAAAAATGTTTCAAGGTTATGCATTAAAAAGAAATTTTCAATACGTCTTATTTGTTGAGCTAATGTTATTTGAGCATTTGTCCCCAGCTACCGAAAGATCTAAAGGTTAGATGGCTTAACCTGCCGGTGCGACCCTTTATACCAAATCCTCTGCGCTGTTTCAAGTGACAGAGATTTGGACACGCAACAAAATCATGTAAGGGCCGTGAAACCTGCGGAAAGGAGGCACACGAAACCGGCGTCTCATGCTCGGAACCTGCAAAGTGCATTAATTGCACAGGCAGCCACTAGGTGTGGAGCAAGGAGTGTGTTGCCTTTCTAGAAGAAAAGAAAGTGAAGGAAATTAAAACTACGGAGAAGCGCGGAAGAAATACAGGGCTTTACACCCTGTATTTTCTACCAGTTACTCCACCGCAGCCAAGACCCCAAAAATTATGAAGACTGTATCCGTACAAGCCGATTTCAATGACGTGTCTACGACAACGTCGTGCAAATGCGGAAAGAGAAACATTTCTGTCGTTCCTGTCAAGCCCAAAACACCATCTACTACAAAGAAACCAAGTAGTACTAAACTTACTGCAACAAAGACAGCAGGGTTCTAGGGCTAAACCCCTCAACCCTGTTGAATTTTTGATAACATCCAAAATTACAACATCCAAAAAATCGCAAAGTCGTAAAAAGAACGTCTCTGTACTTTCTTCCTCGGAGTCAGAATGTGCATTGTCCGACGGTGACGCGGAAATACACATTCACGACCCCGGACGCTCCAAACAGTAATGGCTTCCATACTTCAGTGCAACCTTAATGGCTAAAGAACTCAACGTGAAGAGTTACAACTCTTAGCGCGTCGTAATCCGATATGTATCTGCCTACAACAGACACACCTTTCACCAGAACATTCACCCTCACTGCGAGGATACAGCAGCTTCAGATATTACGACACTACGGGAGATCGAGCACGAGGTGGAGTTGCCGTGTTTGTTAGAAACACAATCCTCTGCTCAGCTGTTCTCCTACAAACTCAAATTCAGGCTATAGCAGTCAAAATTCAGAGCGTGCCAGCCATGACCGTGTGTTCAATCTCTCTTCCTCCGACACGAGATTTCTCGGAGACTTCCCTCAGGGATTTAATTCACCAGCTCCCTCGACCATTCCTCATCCTCGGAGATTTCAACGCCCACAGTGTACTGTGGGGCTCGTCGAGCGATTGTCCCAGGGGCCGACCGCTGAATTGTCTCTTTGAGCGAGATGATTTATGCATAATGAACACCGGGGAGATGACCCATTTTGAATTTGCCACGGGGTAATGGACTGCTATAGACCTGTCAATTTGCTCTCCTGAAGTTGCTGATATCTTTCAATGGAAGGTAGAAAATGATCTGCATGATAGCGACCATCATCCTATCTGGTTGTTCTTGCAGGAACGTGCGACTGTTCCCGAATGCAAGCCACGAAAATGGAATCTCAGAAAGGCTAATTGGACACTGTACCATTCTCTGTCTGTCTTCAGAGAAACGGGTAGTGTCCAAGAGAGGGTCGACCATCTGACCCAAGTGATTCATTACGCCACTGAAGAATACATTCCGAAAACATGTTTCCGCGAAGACCTCATGTCCCCAGGAGGAACGACGCATGTCGGTCCGCCATTCGGGCAAGGCGAAGAGCGTTGCGGAAATTTAAGGCTAGTCCATCTCCGGAAAACCTCGCCGCATATCGGATTGCTAGAGCAAAAGCGCGCAGAACCATCAAAGAATCCAGATCCACCTCCTGGAAACAGGTTCTAAGCACCATTAAGAGAACAACATCGTCCACTAAAGTATGGGAGTCAATCCGAAAGATATCTGGAAGGTATTCTCGAGTCCCAATATCTGGACTCAATTATCAGGGTCGGGATCTCACCAACAATACAGAAATGGCAACAGTGATGGCTGAATACTTTGCTGATCTAACATCTACAGCAAACTGCGATCCTGGTTTGACGAGGAAACAGGAAATAGAGAGCACATCATTTGTCTTTCCTTCCACCAACTGGGAACCCTACAACTCTTGCTTTTCCATGTGGGAACTTGAGTTAGCTCTAACGAAAGTCCATGACACTGCTCCTGACCCTGATTCAATTCATTATGAAATGCTGAGACAACTCAGTCTCGAGTCGGAAGAATACCTCCTGGATATCTTTAAACTTTCATGGTCCAAGGAAGTATTCCCTAATTCCTGGAAGGAAGCAACGCTTATCCCTTTACAAAAACCAGTAGTTATCGAAGTGCGTCGAGTTGACGAGTTGCGTCGATAAAACTCTGGAGAGAATTATCAACCGACGTCTCATCTAGTATCTTGAACAGCATGACTTGCTGAGTCGATCTCGGTGGTGTTTCAGGAAGTTCCATTCCACCCTGGACAACTTACTTCTCCTGGAATCAGCAATTCAAGATGCTTTTGTCCAAAGACAAAACGTCATCGGAATATTCTTTGACATCGAGAAGGCTTACGATACTACTTGGCGTCATGGCATTTTACAACAACTCTATGCCTGTGGATTTAGAGGACGTCTTCCCCTAATGTTCATGTCCTTTTTGGATCAACGTTCCTTCCGCTATAGAATTGGGAGGGACAGCTCGGATCTCCTTCAAGAGAACGGTGTTCCTCAGGGCTCAGTCTTGAGTGTGACCTTATTCGCATTGGCCATAAACAGCATAACATCTGCTGTAAAGAATCCTGTTTTACACTCTCTTTTTGTCGATGACTTTGCTATCTTTTGTTCATCACAGAGTGTCACAGGTGCGGAGCGACAAATCCAACTCGTCCTTAATAGATTATACCACTGGTCGAAAACGACAGGTTTCCGTTTCTCTGATGAGAAAACACGCTGTGTTCTTTTCAGTAGAAGACCAAGCCTTCTGGTAGAACCTCACCTCGCCTGGGGGAACAACATTCTAAAATTATATCCTTTTGTGAAATTCTTAGGTCTAATCTTTGATCAGAAACTGAATTGGATTCAACATCTGACAGACCTAGGAGCAAGAACATTAAAGTCTCTGAATCTATTGAAGTGCCTGAGTAGTAGGCAATGGGCCGCTGATCGCTCCTCCTTGCACCAGTTTTATCGAGCATTCATAAGATGTCGGCTTGATTATGGCTGCGTTGTATATAGCTCTGCTCGTGCAAGCTATTTGAAGAAGTTGGATAGTGTCCACCATGCAGGAATTCAAATAGTTACGGGAGCCTACCGCACTCGTCCCATTCCGAGTTTGTATGCCGAGAGTGGCGAACCATCTCTTTACCTCCGGCGGCAACTCCTCATGCTACGACACTTTTGCCATTTGCAAACTTTACCCGACAATCTGGTGCACAACGCGGTTTTTCAATCTTCCTCTTCTTCCATCCGTTTCTACAACAACAGACTGAGAGCAACCAAACCCCTTGGATATCGCTCCAAACAAATTTTGGAAACCTTGATTATACGCACACCTTATGTCTTAAATCAAGGTTTTAGTAAGTCTCCTCCTTGGGCTTTGCACAAGCCGAAGATTATTTTCGATCTTCTGCATCATGACAAGAAGAACACTCCAGCTGCGATGTTGAGGGTATATTTTCACCTAATCCTCGACTAACACCGGTTGCATATCCCTGTGTTTACCGACGGGTCGAAGCAGGCTGATGGTGTCGGCTGCTCAGTGGTATTTCCCCGTAAGACCTAGGTGACTTATGCAACGTTTACACCGCTGAGTGCTACGCCATATTGCGAGCATTGCGATCAACAAAGTGCTCCCGCGGATCACATTTCCTGATTTGTTCTGATTAGCTGAGAGCCTTTCAAGCAATCCAGAATATGTATCCAGCTGATAAGCTGATCCAGAACATCCAGGATGTGCTTTTCTCGCTCTAAAGTGATGGAAAGAACATAATGTTTTGCTGGATTCCCGGACACGTGGGAATCAGAGGAAATGAGGAAGCAAACGTTTCCGCAAAGACGCCTCAAGACTCGCGTGGATTTCTCCACGATTCCAAAGCGAGATATTGAGTGAATGGAACAATGAGAGGTTAGGTGTTGAAAGGAATAAGCTACGTCTTATGAAATCCTCTGTTAAGTCATGGAGTAGTTCCTGTAGGCCAGCCCGGCGTGAGGAGGTCTTGCTGACCCGCCTGCGCATAGGACATTGTCCTCTCACTCATCGGTATCTCTTACTACTTGATGATGAACCTGTTTGTGAGGAGTGTAGCTGTTCTCTGACAGTGCGTCACCTACTAACTGATTGCAGAAGATACTCGAGTATACGGAGACAAATTGGTTTGGCTGCAGATTTACCAACAATTCTCGGAAATGAAACGGTTAATGTTAATAAACTATTGAATTTTATGAGTATCTCGGGGCTCCTCTTACAAGTTCTCGGGAGGGTTTAAAATTTGCTTTCCTTTTTCATCTTTCTTGTCTTCTTTTCTTTCATTATTCGTTTCTGTAATTAGAAAATATAATATTTAGATTTTTTCTTTGTCTATGATATAATGTATTAGGTAACTCTTTTTTTCTTTCATCTTTGTATTTAGATATTTGTTGAATTCAAGAGGGTTTTTAGTGTGTATGGTCGAGATATTCGGTGAGTCTCACACACGGGGAGGAGTCACTACGGCTGTAATCCTTGTATTTAGATATTTATTGAATACAGAAGGGTTTTTAGTGGGTATGACCGAGTCCCTACGGCTATCACGGGGAAGAGTCGCTATGGTGCGAAACTGCATTTTCCCCCACCTTCATGGGCTCCAATGACCTTGTTGTTGACGAGCCCTAAAGCCCCACAAAAAAAGTTAGTCATACTTCTGGCTAACTTTTTAATTTTTTTTTTCAGTTTGAAAGCTGAATTAATTTATAAAATGATATGGATTGTATTATGATCAACTACATTCATCAAAAAAGAAGTTTGTTACCAAAATTTAATAATGGGATTTCAATAATTATATTGCAATACTATGAATTAAACATTTACTTTACTGAAACTGTATGAATTACAGGTTAATATGAATACAGTATCTCACTTATATTTGTGTTCAATTTATAGAAGATGTCTGTTGAAAATGAAACATGATGTGTTCTAAATATGTGTGTAAAATATTTTTAGGTTTTCTACGACATTCACCTTCTTCAAAACCCACAAACAATTTTGCAATGATTTTTTTTACAGATTCACCAAAATATTTGTATTAATAATAAAAATAACACGTGTGGGTTGCTATTCCCGTATCGGGCGCCTTCCCAGGTGGCGGATAGGGGGATGCTGTGCAGATATGGAGGGTACCGGAGAAATAAAATACCAAAAAATAGCAAAAGCCTAAATGTGAGTAGACGAATATTGAGAAGTACGGTCGCGGGTGACCGGTCCTTGCAAGACCGCGCAGAAGATTCTGACACCGGGTCTTCTGTATCAAATGAGCTACCCGTGTCAGTGATTGGTGGTGGACCTAGCAAGGACCAACGAGCTAGACACGGCGCCGCGCCACTTATGACTACCGTAGAAGCAGATTTCACTGCCCCAGAACGATCTGGCTTGAGGACTACATATGCAGAAACCTCCGTCACATCGCGCCCAACTGGCCAAAGCATGAAATGGACCAAAGATATGAGTATCTCCATATATGAGCGTGCGTACTATATCAATACAAAAATGGGCCGTCGATGTGAGTCTGTCAACGTCCTGACGGTGGTATACAGAAAAGGCTCTCAAGTATTTTTTTTCTTTCATATTTCTTTTCTCCTATACTCCTTGTTTTTCACTTTTATTATTTCAATTTTATTATTATCTTCTGTACTGGCTTCTGTGTGCTGAACGCTCACCCATGTGTTTGCCGTGCATGGCGACCCGTGTTGAATGCCCACCCCCGCCCAGTCGGCTCGGACTAGGTCTTCAACTGATCTCCATGGTGAAGGGGAACCTTCTCGTTGGTAGGCGGCGTTGGAGCAACCCTGCGTGTTCCCGCTATATCCCTGTGTCAACCCTGGCACCCCAATGGGTTGTCCCCTTGTTGGACTCCATGTTGGGTGGGGAACACGGGGATGAAATTTAAAATCTATACACATGGAAACTATTGGCCCCCCCATTTTCCCTCTTCCTCTAGGAAGAGGTGACTTGTTGGTGAAACTGTTGATCTCGCCAGTTTTTTCTGTAAGGATAGCGACATGCCCACAAAATCTCGCTTTCTTGTAATGCAGTGTTTACAAGAAGGCAAGACTTTTAAGTCTGTAAGTGCTTGTCGCCTTGCTAAAGCAATTGATGAAGTAATTGACAAGTTACAGTCTGTCATGAGCCAGCGGAATGGAGATATTCTGTTGGAAACTCGTACAGACAAACAGATAGTGACCATTTTGGCTTTAAATGAAATTTTAGGCCTTAAAATAAAGACGTGTTTATTTAAAGCCGGAACATGTGCAAAGGAGTCGTCAACCACGAAGACTTTGCACATGAGTCTGATGATGATCTCAAGGTAAATATCAATAGAATCAAGAGGAAGGTGCAGGGAAAGTTAGTCCCCACTTCCACACTAGTCCTCACCTTCCATCGTCCCTTACTTCCAGAGATTATTTCTTCTAGTTTCATCACCTTGCGTGTTCATTATGATATGCCGAACCCTCTGCTTTAAGTGCCGCAAGTTCGGTCATTCTTTCGATCGATAAAAGTCGTCCTGCGATGTTTGCGTGATTTGCGGCCAGCCAGCACACGAGTCGTCACCTTGTACGTTGCGCGCGTGCTGTGTGAATTGTAAGGAGCGTCACCCTTCCAACTCATGCGCGAAGTATCTAATGGAAAAAGAGAACCAAAGGATCCGAGTTACGGATCTCTTTCCCTGAGACTAGACGTCGCTATCTGATAAAACATCGCGTCAGCATGCTTAAAACATTAACGTCAGTGACGAACTCTTCGAAGCGACTTACAGCCTCCTTTGGGTGTCAGGTGGACTTCGAAGAAGTACACAAATCAGCGAAGTGCGACTCTGGAAATGACATGTTTAGATGATAACTTCTGGGGTTTAAAATAATTGTACCAACCAAATAGAAAATTAATAAACCTAAATTAACATCCGTCAGAACATCTACATCCACATCTGTTTCAACATCTACGGCAACTACATTCAAGCAACCGAAGTCTGACGATCCACGATCCCCCCGACGTCTATCTCGGGGTCGTTCTCGGCAGAAAACTTCTAACGCCAGATGTCCCGTAAACCTGACATTTTAATGTCAGCTTCAAATATTGTTGGCTCACCTTCCTGTAGTCGCTGACGCTCAAGGAGCAAAAATAGTGGACTTGTAATGTCCGCGAGTGATCACTCTAGCAGTGATCACGGCGGCTCTCCGGGGAGGGGACCATAGCTAGATCTGACTTTATAGTCGTCAACAAAAAGAAATCAAAACATCGCAGAAAGAGCAGATAAACTCCAAACCATGGCTCTTCTTTCCTGGAATCTGAATGGCATTCATGTCCGTTCAGATGACCTTAAACTCTTATTGTCTCGTCGTTCTCCTCTAATAGTATGCCTTCAGGAAACACACCTCTTACCAAAACAGTCATTTCTCTCTCGTGGTTATACATGTTATA
The DNA here is from genome assembly GCA_002313205.1 of Laupala kohalensis. Lineage (NCBI taxonomy): Eukaryota > Metazoa > Arthropoda > Insecta > Orthoptera > Trigonidiidae > Laupala > Laupala kohalensis. The sequence continues at coordinate 252,646 of NNCF01126836.1, read as the reverse complement.
GGGTGGACTTAGATGACGGCCTACGGGCACACGGTGGAGTCGCTGTGCTCGTAGACGCTTCAGTCTGTGCCAAAGAAGTCTCTATATCAAGCGTCTTTCAGACCGTATGTATGAGGGTCAGACTACATTTACTGTTTGTAATATTTATATCCCCCCTGGGCAGTCATTCGCGAAAAATTATCTTGCCGGTCTGATTGAGCAGTTGCCTTCCCCATTTCTTATCGTCGGGAATTTCAATGTCCATAATTCGATGTGGAGTTCTTCATACAACTGCCCAAAGGGTGATATAATTGAAAAACTGTTAGATAGCCGAGATATAGTGCTCCTTAACACGGGCCATTCCACCCGCTTCTGTACAGCTTCCCGATCTTTTTTTGTGCTGGATTTAGCCATCAGCAGTTCCTCACTTTCCGCACTCTTAGACTGGACAGTTCTTGACGATCTGCTTGGGAGTGACCACTACCCGATTCTTATATATTTCAACGTCTTTTACCCCTCGGTTTCACGTCCGTCTCAGTTGATATTGAAAAAAGCAGACTGGGATGTGTTTAAACGCAACATCAATCTTTGCAATGAGCCTTTAACTGATGTGGATGCTATGGTATCCCATTTCACCAACGCAGTTCTCAAACCCGCCGATGTCGCCATCTCTAAATCATCATGTAATCCGAGGCATTGCCCTGTTCCATGGTGGAATTCGGATTGCGCAAATGCGGTTAGCGCTAGAAAGAAAGCTTTAGCGCGACTTAATAAGTATCCCACTGCTGAAAATCTCATTGAGTTTAAAGATGCAGAACCAGAGCAAAACAAACTCTTCGTGAAAGTAAGTTGTCCTCCTGGAAGGCTTACATTTCTTCTCTTACAAGCCGTACTTCTTCATCAATCTATGTCGCAAGATTAAAGGAACATTGATCTCTTTTTCCATCCCTGGTCTCAATGTAAATGGACAGCTTGATATTTCACCCGAAGTCATCACTGAGGAACTTGCATCGCACTACGAAAGAGTCTCTAACTCCTCCGATTTTCCCCCAACGTTTCTTCAACAGAAAGCATGCGCGGAAAAGTGTTGCTTGGATTTCTCCAGTTGCAGAGACGAGGAATATAACATTCCTTACTCTATGACGGAGCTGACCTCTACCCTTGCGTCTTCGAAAGATACAGTCTCTGGTCCTGATCATATACATAACGCGACACTAAAACATCTTCAAGAGATAGGCACAAAATTCCTTCTGAAGTTATTTAACTGTATTTGGAATGAGCATACCGTCATTGCTTAATGGCGTGAGGCCATAATTATTCCACTTCCGAAGGAGGGAAAATATCGTTCTAATCCGTCGCACTTTCGACCGATTTCTCTGACAAGCTGCGTTTGAAAATTGTTAGAAAGAATGACTGCCTTGTTTGGTCTCTGGAATCGCGAAACCTTCTGACCAATATTCAATGTGGCTTCAGAAAACAGCGGTCAACGCTCGACCACCTTGTTGCTTTGTCATCTACCATCTCATCAGCGTTTGTATTAAGGGAACACCTTGTAGCCATCTCTTTTGACCTGTAGAAAGCTTATGATACAACCTGGAGGTACGGAACCCTACGCACATTGCACTCGTGGGGATGCCAAGGCTGTCTTCCTCTGTTCCTGGAGAGCTTTCTTATCTCAACGCTCTTTCAGCGTTCGCCTCGGTAGTTATTTATCATCGAAATATCCTTTGGAAAACGGTGTCCCACAGGGCTCAATCTTAAGCGTCACTCTATTTGCCATAGTCATAAATAGCATTGCGTCAGTGGTTCGAGAACCGGTACATGCGTCTCTCTTCATTGACGACTTCGCCATCTATTGTTCGTCTAGCAGCATCTCTGTCATCGAGAGGCAACCGCAATTGGTTTTAAACCATTTACACGAGTGGGGCTTGTCTACCGGTTTTCGTTTTTTGTATCCAAGTCATTTTGTATGCATTTCTGAAGGATATACCATCTTCATAATGATCCAGATCTATTTCTTGGGGGCCAACGTCTTCCTTTCGTTCACTCCGCAAAATTCCTGGGTCTCACATTCGACCGTACACTAACTTAGTGCAATCACATCCGAAAACTACAATCCCGTTGTAATTCTTCCCTTAACCTCCTTCGCTGATTAAGTGCATCATCATGGGGTGTAGTTCGCACTTGCCCTCTTCGTCTGTACAGAAGTCTCGTTCGGTCTCTATTAGATTATGGCAGTATTGTATACGCTTCCGCACCACACTCAGGACCCTTAACAGTATCCATCATGCTGAAGTCCGCATTGCAACTGGCGCTTTCCACACTAGTTGAATAGAATGCTTACTAGTAGACGCTGGTGAACCATCTCTTAACAAGAGACGTGATACTCTACTTGGATCTTTCGAAGTGAAACTGAAGGGGGTTTCAAATTACCCCACTCTGCAACACCTACATTCCCCCAAATTTATTTCATCTTACGCCGCAAGACTTTCGTTACCCAGTCCATCGGGTGTCCGTTTTAAACAAGTGCTACATGAAAACGTCATCACACTACCTCCTTCAGTGAAATACTCACACACTCTTACACCTCCTTGGTCCTTCATGCAACCAACCATCGACTTTGGGTTGCATAAACTTTTAAAGTAAGTTACTCCTGATGCTGTGTACCAACAGCACTTCGGAGAACTAAAAAATCTCTATTTGGATCATATGTTCATATACACTGATGGCTCTGCAATGAATAATTCCTTGGTGCTGCTTTCCACTGCCATAGTCCCACCCGCTCTTTTCGCCTCTTTTCCTTTTGCAGAGTATACACTGCTGAAAAATTTGGAATCCTTGAGGCGTTGAAGTTCATTCAACTGTCTTCAATACGGCGTGTGGTTTTCTGCAGTGACTCTATTAGTGCTCTGTGGTCAGTGTCTTCACTGTGCACTTCTGACACTCTTACGCTGACAATTCAGAATCTAATAAGTCATCTAGTATTTCAAAATTTTGAAATAGTCCTTTGTTGGGTTCCTGGGAACGTGGGTATTTTGGGTAATGAAGAAGTTGATGAGGCAGTGAAACGGGGAACGCAGAGGGCAGTCTTTGACCTTTCATCTGTTCCCCATCTCTGAAACTTGCAACACAACACTTACCGTGGAACACGTTTTTCTGCAGTGTCTCATATATAGTACCAGCAGACGGTGACACAATCTACCCAACAATTTGAATGTTATGGTGGGACAAAACCGATTTTGATACATCTTTTTAGATTCATTCAGGAATGTGGCCTCTGGAACCGTAACTCATCTTTCTTCGCATGTCATTACTCATATCCATACATGAAACGGGGTTCCTCCTACTAGTTCTCTGGAGGGTTTGGATTTAAATCTCTTTTTTCCCTTTTGTTTGAATTTTCCTTCTCTCTCTTTTACTTTTTTCTTTGTATTCGGTTTTTATAATGTTTTAGGAATCTTTTGTCTCTTTTTTCCCTCGTTTTTTTAAATATTTTAATATATTGTAATTCAAAAGGGTTTTTAGTGGGTATGGCTGAGTCATTCGGCGAGTCCCATACTTGGGGAGAGTCATGTTGGCTCTTCTTAGTGTGTAACTGCATTTTCCCTACCTGTACAAAATTTCAGAGCTGTAATGACCTCGATGTCGGCGAGCCGTAAAGCTCCACAAAAAATACAAAAATCGAAACAGAAAATGAAGGGTTCAGAGCAAGGATGCACACAGAATGGAGAGTAATGTATCTGACAACATAGAATCAACAACGTGTATGCAGTCAGCTGAACTGCTTCCTAAGAAGAAATGCATTGTCAACCGCTGAAATGGATAAGATGAAACAAGCTGTGAGGGCGGAACTACAACTGAACATCGTGGTGCAAGATCAGACAGAAGATGAAGTACAAGCGGACACGGGAGACCAGTGAGAAGATGAAGAAGCGGAAATGAAAAGAGACACATGGACAGGACCTGACATCAACAACGATCAACTTTGTGAAGAATTAGTGCAACAATACCGAAACTATTCTAATTTGTACGAAGGCATCCATTTACAAAACCGACCTCGAATAACCAAAGTTACTGGTAACCAGAAGTTCTACAAAACTTATGAATACAGTACTAGAAGGTCTTATTTCACAAACAATGTCAATGGAAGCGTTTTCTGGAGTGATATATTGCGCAGCACTGGCAGTCTGCTCGGCGGTGGAGAAGGGTATTGATAGTACAGAAAATAAAATGAGAGAAGTTCCTCCTGATACATCCCAGCGAGTATCTCAAAATATACCACTCTAGAAGAAAAGGATATTGGAGAAAATAAACAAAGCTAGAAAAGACTTCAGCCGCTTGAAATAATACCTTACGGGAAAAGGAAATGCATCCAATAAGGTAAAAGCAGAAGTTCAAAAGATCGTTTGGAGAATGAAACTCTGAGTTAAAAGTACAGATTTAAAGAAGAGGACGTTTGAAACAGGGAATCACTGACTTGGGGCGAGAATCCGGAGGTATGATGAAGCATTCAAGAGACGGCAAGAAGAGAAAACCTTTGCTACCAATCAAAAGACCTACAGACAAATGGAAGATTATAACAGAGACGAATACCGAGGACAAATTGCATATAGAGAAACCATGGCTTAATTCTGATCCAAGATATGGTCATGTTGCAATACCCCCCCTTTATAGTTTAAACCTTTGCCCGGCACAACCACCAAATGTTGCAATACGCGTTCTGCCAGGGGTTCTGCTCTATATCAGAATAATTCCTACTAATTTATTCATTTCATAGCTTCAAACGGATCAAAATACTCGTATACCAACTTTATGGGACCTACTCGCTTGGCTATGTGGATGCAACTTCCACTATTGTGAGAATACCGGATCGACTGGGACATGATTTTAACCAGGATCATAATTCTAGTGAAACAAAGATCTTGAGAGAATTACAAACATAATTAGATTAAACGCTATTTATTATTACAATTGATAACAGCTGCTATCATGATCATAAAACATACCATGCATGTCACCCACGAACTACAGAAACGTTACTACAATATTTAATTACTACTCAAGAATACATCGTGCCAACTACAACAAAGATTTATAAATGAAATCATCGCAAACCAAACAAAGAAGACGGATTCGTGAGTACACAAGGAAATGTATCTGGACGATACTTGGTAATACACAGGAAATATTAAGTTGATTATGAATACCGTCACCAAGAGCATCTGACCATAGCAAACAAAATATAGAATACATCCGACGGATCATGAATACCATAATGAAACATCAAAAGGTTTTTTATTGAAGTTACAAAATGAAATGTTCTAAGAATGAATTTTACGAGGCACACTCTGTAGCGCGCCCCGGAGTGTGCCTCATGGCACACTGCCTGTCCGTCCGCTCGGCCACTTCGTTGGGGATTTCAGGAGGGAGTGGGGAGGGCCAATCATATATATTTTATTAAGATGGCATGATTGCCGCCTGTTTCTAATTGGTTGGCTAAGAATCATGCCACTGGGTGGACGCCGCTGATCTTGTAGTTCTCACGCTAGCCGCCGTCGAAGGGTCAGCGAAAGTTAGTGTCAGCTCTCTTCGTACATGTATACTCAAAGAGAGAGAGAGAGAAGCTTGACTGTCTATATACAGGCAGTCAATATGTTAATAAAAATAGGATAGGAACGTAACAGTCGGAATCAAGACAACATGAGCATACCTACTGGATAGGAGATTAGGTTTGCCGAGATATAGACAATGTGCAACCTATATTAATCACCGAAAATGTCACAACAGCTACAAAGAAGAAACAAAATTGGAAAGCACCTGGTCCAGATGGTATTCATAATGTTTGGTGCAAATACCTCACTGTAGTACACAAATTCCTTGTCAACATGTTCAACAATGCACTAAGTGATCCGACAACTATTCCGAGGTATTTGCTGCAAGGCACGACGTACATGTCACCTAAGTCAAGCGACAGGCTCCAACCATAGAACTACCGACCAATAACATGCTTGTCCTCGCTAAAATCCTCACCTCTATTATCTCTACCAAGATTTACAATCATTTGATGACCCAAAATATTTTAGCTCCTGAACAAAATGGCTGTGACAAGAAACACAGGACTGCAAAGAACTATTAGTCATTAGACAGTGTGATTTCACAACAAGTCCGCACACATCAACGCAAGCTATCTCTAGGTTGGGTGGACTACGAAAATGGTTTCGACCCTGATCTTCACTCGTGGCTCCGATGTATTCTCGATCTACGCAAGATAGACCAAACTCTGGCAAATGTTATGTCAGTATGCATGTCAGAGTGGAGGACAACTCTGCATATGAAACAGGGAATACATTCATATGAAACTAGAGAAATTAGGATATGTCGTGGAATTGGAAGTGACAGCTTGAGTCAATTATGGTTCTGTATGGCCCTTACTCCGCTCAGCAGAATGATCAGGAATTCAGGTATCGAATCCAAAAGAACTCAATTGTAAGAATATCTCATCAGTTCTATATGGATGACCTGAAACTATATGCTTTTAACAGATGAACTACAGAGAGAATTTGCACTAGTCATGAAGTTCAGTCAAGACATTTGCATGGATTTCGGATTAGGGAAATGTGCTTCTATACATGGCGTGAGTGGAAAAGTATAATAAGATCAAGAAAAGGACCTACAACTATCCGAGAACACGATCATCCAAAGCCTAGGGAAAGAAGATTCGTATATACCTGGGGATGTTACAATTTCCAGGAATTTCTAATACAGACACCACACAAGTAATCCAGAAGAAGATCCTCCATAGAGTAAAAGGAGTCTGTAAATCTTTGATCAATTCGAGAAATAAAATTACTGCTATCAACACATGGGCTATCCTAGTGACTACTTATACCTTTGGAGTTATAAAATGGTCGGAGACGAAAGTTACTGAAGTGCTAGTGAAACGCCACTTCCGTCAGTGAACGCTGCCTGCTGGTAACACACACAGCGATCGCCAGCTATCACCAGTGACGCGCCAGCTGCGCGCTACTGACCATAGAAGTAAATATTCGTATAAAAAGATTCCGCGGTCTGAACTGTTAGGCCGTGTCCTGCATGGGCGACAAACGCGAGCGACAACTTCAAGCGACAAGATTCAAACACTCTTGTAGTTACAAGACTGTCCTACGTGAGCGACAGCGACATTCGACGAAGTTTGAACTTCAAATATGCTTGAGTTTTGTCGCGCGTCAGACGCTACATTTCACACAAGCAGACTATATAGTCTCCTTGATAGTGTAGAGTCTCCTTGATTTCACACAACCTACTTGATCATACTAGAGATTATCGTTTGTAAACAATGAAATGTAGTAGTCTCGAGTAGCTCTTGACATTTCGTCGTAATCTCGCCTGAGGCTACTGTGTTTGATAGGTTAGCTCATGTAGTATATCGAAGTGATTACGGTTTTGTGCAAGTTCAGAACACATCAAACCCAATTTTTCGGTGTTGCAACTTAATTCCTTTTTAGTGATGTAATCGTTAATGCCATTTTCAAGGAAATAAAAAGTCAACACACTGGTATATTAAAAATCTTTTTGGGACGCAAAAGCACTTGCGAGTACAAATGTTAAAATTCAAAAGTAATTAAGATGTTATTTTCTGATAAATTTATTTGTGTGTTTTCATGGAATCTTTGCCTTAGAACCATGTATTTCGCTATAAATCCGTCTTGTCGCATATATTCACGTATTGTTTGCGGTGTGGCGCCATCTTGCTTAAAGAGCCGACCGATCGCGGGCGCACCCACACAGGACACTCAATCCTCGCGACGTGACGCTAAACTTCTGTTGCTTGAAGATGTCGCTCGCGTTTGTCGCCCACGCAGGACACGGCCTTATGTAGATTGTCGCCCTCTCTCTGGGGGGGATCTATGGGAGGAAGGGGGTACATGGGGTCTATAGCTCCCTCCTCCGGTGGACCTGTACTCTCAACAGATAAAATTAAAATTGATAAACGGCATACTTTGTAAATGCAAAGATCTACAGACGACATGGAAATTTGTATTCATATAGGGGATGCTGTTTTTCCTTCCATACGTTGTGTAGTCTCTATGTCCATTGAAGCTATTTGTTACCTCACTAGAAGAACCTTTATTTATTCGTACTCGGATTAAGAAGACCTCTCCAATTCATTTATTTTAAAGAATATGTCCTAAACAAAACTCTTGATTGGGACTTTATTTTATAACTTTCATACATTTGTTGTTTGTTCATAATGACTGCGTTAAAAATATATTTTCATAAATTTGGTCACCATTTAATAAATTGTTAATTATCAATTTGATGAGTTGACGTATTTTATTAAAAGATAATATTTGTAAAATTTGTTTTGTAAAACCATAATTTTCAATCATAAATACTCCCCGATTAGCCGTCCCCCGTTTTATATCCGCCACTGCGTGTCACCAGGGGGTAGCGTTCACTGACGAAAGTGACGTTTCACGAGCACTGCCACAGCTTTCGTCAGTGCATATACTACACTGACATGAAGCACCTTACGTGCACAGGGCCGCATTCAGGATTTATTAATGAGGGGGAGGGGGTTCGAGGAGTGTGGTAAACAATGATGGGTTCGATAGGACATAAATGAAAATAATGGGTAAAAGCCTAAAGATTCGAAGTCTTAACATAATTAACGCGATCGAAAGGGTCAGTCGAAGTAGAGATGAAGAACATAAAAGACAATTTAAATATATCGAGGAGTGAAAAATTTCTCGCTCTTTCTTACTTCCTTGGTAAGAAAAACAACACATAAAATTATGCTGGATGTTGTTTCGATTTGGTATAGTTATTTTATTTTTTTCATTTTACAGAATAATTCTTAAATAGTGTCTTGTGGAATAGGAGGGAGCTAAGGAGGCTGAGCACCCCCCTCCTCTCCTTCGTGGGTGCGCCACTGGTCGTGTAAACAATGGACAGCGGTATCAGCTGACTGCCGATCTCAGAATACTGACAGAAACACTGCCCGTGCATTCGTACCTTAACTGATAAACATTTCAGAACTATTTCCCTGCGTGTTAGTAATGTGTCTTGTTACTCATATGTTTCGTTTTACTCCACCTTTGTACGATAGTGTTTATACATTCCGTTGCCCCACCCTGGCCCGGATTTTTCTTGGGTTTCACTTGGGTTAGAGGCGGATTGTATATACACGTTCTGCAGGTTCTCGCCCAGGGGTAGCGGTCTATTGTAATAATTTATCTTGAATTTTGCGTCATTATTTTAGTAATTACGTATTGTAAACGTTTTCCGAATAATGTATAGTTTGATGATAATAATATGCACTTGTGAAATAACTTCTTTGTGTTTTATATAGACACATTTGAAGTTTTTTTAATGTTACAAAACGTAGCGATTTATTTGATTGTTATCTTAGGAGTGGACTGAAACGTTAATCCGCCTTTGCTTAGAGCCCTTAATCGGAATTGATGGGAGGGTCCCTTGTTTGATTCCGGATAGTAAATTAGTTTATCGTCCTCCATGTGGTCATACGCAGTTTTTAATTGTTTCTTTAACAATAAATTATATATTTATTTACCCTTGAACAAACAACGCAAAGTTGTCTGTGAGAGAAACAAATCTATTAAATCGTCACCAATTTTCCTGGCACACCACTTCACCCTTAGGACTCTTAAAGATATTTAACCCTTTATGAGCTGAACTTGTATTTATACATCACATCACTGTTTATCTGGTCCCGAAATCTGGTACGGATTCAACCTGTCTTTTTTGATTAGACATTTTTACATGACCCTTCTTTCCCACTCTATCCAGGAGTGTTTTAGAGCTGTTTACCCCCTCCCTTACCCCATTGGTGAGCCAACTCTAACATAATATCAGAAGTGTCTCTATTCATCCTCAGCATCTCAGACAGAACAAACCCACTCGCCGGGAGTCGCGTCGGTCGAATTTTGTCTTCCGATGCAAGTCACAACGGCGGTAATGCAGCTGCACCATTTCATTACAAAGCTTGAAAAATCTAAATAATTCGTCCAAATATTACGGTTTCAAGACTTTATATTTGTTAAATGCAAGCAAATAAGCCGTGAAAATTTATGATTTTGATTTTTTCTTCTTAAATTAATCTCTTAAATTAAAGTATTTTAATATTTCTACTTTTAATATTGTTTTTCGGTAACCTTCGTAGATAGGCAGCAATTTTAATAGACATATGCGTTTCGATTTAATCAACATTGCTCGTCAAAAACATTTTCTATCATTCTTTTCACACATTTAAAAATAAAATTTTACCTTTGTTCTTTCTCGATGAGTAAAATTTCCCCTTTGCCAAAGTACATCACGATCGGTTTATTGATTTAGTTGTGAAAAGGTAGCACAGACAGATGCACATACACATTTTGCATTTATATATTACGAGTAGTATGGGTTTATTTAACCTTTGTATTGTAATATCGTTGTTTAATTTCATAAATTATATTTCGTAGCAATTTTAACGACCAAATACAAATATGCTACCCCCTACGCAATTACAGTCCCGGGCCTCGCTAGCTTCTAATCTTGTCCTGTTATAATTGCTCTATTTTATGGGACGCTTCGGAAGCAAACGGAGATAGATAGCACTTGTCTGTTGCTCCATCTCCAAGCAGTACAGCGAGAGGAGCAGGTGACATCAGTTCTTGCGCATTTATCTGTATACTTCCGCCCGATAAGGTTTCCGTAAACTTATTCCCCTTTCCCAAGAGCTCTTCCAAAAAAAATGACAGTGCGGAAAGCGGTTCTTAGCGTTGACTAGCCTTCGATAATTGATGCTCCACTCTTGGTGCCGATCATCATCTTGCGGCCAGAACGTAGTTCGAAACAAGGTAAGATCTTCAGAAGTACTATATAGTTTTTCTCTTTTAAAGCCTGTGAGTTCGACAAAACGAATCACATAACTTTACCACGAGTTACCCATGATTTGGTAAATATCATTCTTACTTAGAGTATGTTAACATCGTCAAATGTTTTCATATTTCTTTGGCTGTTTCTCATGGAAACAAAAATCATGATATGTTTATTTTCCATTATGTTAAATAATTATTTCCATTTTCCTTTTATTAGTCACCACGTGGGATTGTAGCAAGTAGTATATTTGTATGGATAAAATTTCAATTATGATTTTTGTACAGTTGAATGTCTATGAATTACATAAAAATAATGAATTAAATAAAATATATTCCATGAACTGTAAATGTATTGTTTAAATAAAAACATATAAATAGTAACTTTATTTCCATGTTTTTCTATTACTATCTGGAGAACATTTAGATGACATATCTAATTACAATACACAATTTTATTCAAATATTTTAATTATATTCTATTTTATTTCAAAAATCGTTATAATATTTTTGTAATGAAGACGGCGTAAATCATTCGTTTGGTTTATTAACATAAAACATCAAAATATTCCACAGAAGTGTTAGATTTAATGAGATATTCCAATTTCTCTGAAAATATGTCGTCATATCTTTGTAAGTTTGGTATAGTGAACGAAAGTTGCTTTCTAAAACGAGAAGTGAAAATGGATGTTGCACTGAATACTGCAATTATACGTGAAATTCTCTTTTATATTTTCAGTTAATTTATTGTCCCGGACTTGAAGATGACTTTTCACAGGTTATTCCTCCTTCCGGGATGTCTCTTCTTACTAGTCATGACTACTTTTGCTGCAACGTAAGTTCATTCCTTTTCCTCTCTATTTGTTGGTTAGTCGTTTGTTATAATATCGTTTGTGTCTTGGTTTTTTGGAAATAATGTTTTGGAATAGAGAATCAATGCATTACTTCCGTCCGAGGGGACACTTAATCTTTGTCTTTATGATGAACCATACGGATGATTTGTTTCATTCATTACAAATAAAAATGAATTACAAATGCAGCACTTACACGGTCTCCTGTAATCCATAAGAATGTGCTAAAATACATACATGGACGGATGTGATCAATTTCAAATAATAAAAATCTATTCTTAAGATGTATTATGGGTAAAAATGTATTTAACTTCCTTACCGACGTTTCGATAACTCACTCACATTGTATTCCTCAGGGCTCGGTACATTTGTATTTGTCCGCGTATGCACCACATCACATGTAGACTCACATTAAGTAGACTCGTCTTTTTTGGTTTGCCATTGAAAGTGAAGTAATATGGTCGGAGATATTTCCTGACAATCTAAGGAGTTGTGTGATGTATTTATTTGATAAGTTGTCTTTACGTATGGTGCACACCCTGGAAAACATCAACGCAAGTTGTCGAAACATCAGCAAGATAGTTTTAAAATACAATTGAGCAGAGTCGCAGGAATCGATTCTTATTAGAAAATACAAGTAATTCCTACAGTATTTATTTACTTTCATGTGCTATCCAAAGATTTTCTCATATTCGAAATCTTTTGAAGGACATTTTTTAGTATTCGAATGTGATTCACTTTCCGCAATCAAACCGAGAAGAAAGTTTACACACAGCTTCGATTTGGATGACAATACAATGTAGTGTCGTTCTAAATTCAGTACTGAGGAAACCATTAACTTACGGCTTACATTTTTGCTAAAAAATTCTCTTGTCGCTCGTTGAAAGACCCCAAACTGACTAGCAGAAACTCGTGGGACAATGGAGCGTTATACCCACAGTTAGAAAGAATGAGAAATGATAAACTAGAGTAAATGATGATTTAATAAACATGGCCGGGAAGCTGACTAGAAAGCAATAAAAATATAATTATTTTTAACAATTTTTCCCTTTAAAACCAAAATGTACTAAATGTAGAAGATAATTGTTTTAGTGAATATAAATTGATGATAACAATTTTCAACGATTGTAGAAAGGCGCTTGGGTGCTCATAAAATATATGCATATGTACTAATTATGCTGACACACATTACAATATAATATTCTAGCCATTTTTTATCACAATGACGATTGATAATATTAAGATTGAATATAAGTGTGACTCAATGTATGTGCAATTCTAAGTTCGATAGGAAGAATGGTGAAATGTGAAAAAATCTAATACGTTGTACTTGTGGACAAAGAAGTGAAAATAGTTGCAGTGAGTGCTTAGAATGAGACTTTAAGAGCTCAGCGCCATGGGCTAAATGCTAATTGTAAAAATGGATATAAAATGCTCAGACGAAGATATGTCCCCCATAACTATCTTTTAATCGTAATGTTTATTAAAACACCGATTTGACAAGATTTCAATTTTTTTCATAACGTGCGTAATATTTATTGTATTGCTATCCTTCCTGCTTCAATGTGCTTCTTTTCTTTTTTTTATACTCCTGTTCTTTCTCAACAACATTTTTATACCGAAACGATTAAATTTCTCAACGATTAAATTTTATACCGCAAAAGTGGAGACGCCGGGGTTTGAACCCGGGACTTCTCACATGCGAAGCGAGCGCTCTACCACTGAGCTACGTCCCCGATTACGCAAAATGCAGAACTGTTGGTGATGCTTGCGCAAGAAGTAGGTCTCGAGGCTTCGGAAAATCCGACACAGTGACATCACCTCGCTCGGAATTGCATCACGTAAGATCCTGTTTGCATAAATTTCACCCCAATTTTGTTCAATGAATTCTCAAGTCCGTAACAACAGTTGCAACATTTGCGAGAACTAAAGCTGTTCGCGTTTACGATGAACCAATACACACTGACAGTGGCGGATCTAGACCATAATCAAGGGGGAGGCTAACTGGTAGCATTTGTTTAAAAAATATGGTTTAATAAACAAATTTTGTAAATATTATCTTTAAATAAAATGCATCAAATAAATAATTAATATTTTGGTATTAATAATAACAGTAACAATTATTTATTCATGTTATTAATCTATTATTATTAATTTTATCAATCTGGTATTGTTAATTTTATTAATCTGGTATTGTTAATTTTATTAACCTGGTATTATTAATAAAAATAACAATTATATTATTAATAACAATAACAATTATAACTAATAACAATTACTAATCTGGTAACACTTTTGCAAAGTATGCATTTTATCAATTCAATTTTATCTGTTGAGAGCTCAGGTCTAATGGTGGAGGGGCTATAGCATCCTTAGCCCTCCCCCATAGATCCACCATTGCACACAACCAAGCAAAAATTCTATTTAAACATTTACATAAATGAGATGTATAAGGCTAATTCAGCAATATGCAAATAAAGATAACAATTGTATTTTCATTAAAGAAATACTCATAAAATATATAAAGCTTCGGTCAGTAAATTATATCATTTCCTTTTTCTTTCATTTGAAATACACAGAGAAAATAAATAATTAGATTGCAAATACGTTGCCAACATTTCTCCACGTTTTTAAACACATTGTTGTTCCTGCTAAATGTAAAGTACCTTCAGGCTGAGTTTCTTTTCACTTTCGAACGGAAGAACTGGGTTATATTTTTTGTTTTATCTACTTTGCGAATATATTTTTTTCTATTTTACCATAACACTCAAACGTTCTGAAGAGATGTTAAAGCTATCGAAAGTATATTTGATGCAATATAATAAGTATTGATATCATTTCCGTGTACTAACATAGTAATATTTTAATTTTATATGCGACCTTAAGGTCATATACATAATTAAAATATTCGTATACGATGTACAGATAGTGAACAAAATTACAGTATAATAAACTCTTTCATCTAACATAATAAATAATATTGTTGTTCAAGAATTTACATATTGACGTCAAAGAACAAGCAATCTTTGACACCTTACTTTGACACCACCAATAAATAAATTTATGCCTATCATTCATTCATTCATTCAGTCAGTCAGTCAGTCAGTTAGGCTATTGTAGGAGGGAAATTGCACTCTGACACAAACACTTTTCCTTGGAATATATTTGAATAAATTGTTATTAATTAAATATTGTTATTAAGCATCATAAAAAAGAGTTTGCCTATCATGTTTCGTACAATAGTTGGCCAATTAAACTTTGCCTCTTCATATAGACTGCATTTGATGATTTGTTGAACG
Organism: Laupala kohalensis; assembly: GCA_002313205.1. Taxonomy (NCBI): domain Eukaryota; kingdom Metazoa; phylum Arthropoda; class Insecta; order Orthoptera; family Trigonidiidae; genus Laupala; species Laupala kohalensis. Next base: position 237,640 of record NNCF01126836.1, on the reverse strand, counting down.
TAACGCATGGTATTCAAATGTACTCACACAAATTACAATAGAATTCCGCCCGAGAGAATCATTGAGGTCCTGCTTTGTTCTAAAGAATAATTTGTCCCCGAAGTAAATTCTGAAAACATTGTAACGTAATTTGAAAATGCAGAACTGTGTACAGTAACGAACTTTTTAAGGAAAGTTAATTTCCATTAGCATCGGTTTATCTAATTTTGTGCAGTAACAAATTAATGCTTTAAATCCTTTCATAAAAGTATCTTCAAATTTCTTAGAGCACAGTCTCAAAATTTGTCTTTCGCGTATTTCTGATCGAGCGTTTTGAAAGATTTAAAATATTTCCTTTTATTACTCGTAAAATCATTTATGTTGGCAGAAACTCCAAACATAGGATAATTGATTATTTCTAATTAAATAAATAAATAATTCTAAGTACTATGTGTCTTAATAGTTAGACAATCAATTTTCAGGCAGAATTACAGGAAGGATCTGTCATTCATTCATCTATTTTTATGTTTACTACTGACAAACCACTGCCCTGAAGAAGAGGTCAACCCACAATCTCGAAACGTTGAAAAAAACAAAACAATTCTGAATAAATGTAATTAAATGAAGAGTTGTACAACTCATTTATGAGCGGATCCTCCCCGTAATTCTGCCTGAAAATTGATTGTCTAATTATTAAGGCACATTGTTGCTAGAAGAATATATATATTTAGAAGATTCAATAAGACAATCAGAAATTCTTCATTGTGAGATTATTTCTAAAAAAATTTCAATATCTTTTGAAAACTTAGAAACTATGTTATTTGGTATTTGTATTAAATCAGTATGTTCCGATTGACTTCATGCCACTCATTGTATATGCTGCTGTATCATTCGTATAGGGCTAGGTTTAGCAAATATCGTTGTACCTGCATTTTTCTTCTTTCAATAGTCGAGTGGAACACGTAGCCATACTCTGTGGACTCTATCCAATCCTATAATTTTACGATTACCTACAGGTTGAATGAGGAATTTCAAGATTACTTCCATGGTGTAAATACGTTTGTCCCCAATTTAAGTAAGTTGCCTCGTGACCTTTTAATGACTCTCTTATTATGTACATTCACTTTGTCTTCACTGATCTAGAATGAAGAAGAAACTGCTTTAATGTAATTTGTGATATCCACTGAACAAGAAATGCAGTTAACATTCTCGCAATAAAACAAATATTTTGAGATATTCGGATTGAGTTAGGTTTTGAGTGAAGTTTTATTTCACAGGTGAAATATTTCACTGATGAAACCAGGTTTGATTTTTCAAGTTAAAATTTTCAATGAAAATGTCATAAATACACTATAAATAATACTAAAATAACACTAAAACACAGTGGATCAACAATCTAGTATATTAGTCTTTTTCATTTGCTTGTCTGGAATGTAAAATGATTGGTTAGATACCACATTCGGATAGTGTATATTGCAATTTATTGTGAAATACTGAATAGCGGATTCTTAATCATGTCGGTGAGTGCTAAGAAAATCAGTCACCAACAAACTGAGTTTCTATTTCAGATACTGCGTAGCCGTTCTCCAAGAGCACGTGGTTCCAGGATTCCCGTATATAAGTGATACAGGGACAGAGGCCCCAGAAAGTTGTATCTTCGCACAGTTCATTAATTTCGCAGCCCTCTTGTGTAAGTAACTGATGCAACCTGTTTTGTTACTTGTTATTTCGTGAATACTCATAATAAAACCTGTAGGAAATATGTACGAATTTTCTTCATTTCTAATGTAGTTAAGCATGTATTATACAATCAACGTTTCACCTCTGTTGTTTTGGACATTATTTTCTTTTTTGTAAAAAAAAATGTTCACAATAAGTACATTCCATCTAAGATCTTATAATATATTTAAATAATAGATTGAAGAAATGGATTCAAATAGAAAAAAATTCTTCATTTTTATTATAAATCAATGTTTTATTTATTTTATCTCATCTGAACCACGTTAGATGTGCCATTAATTCAGTGCGCATATCACAAAATGAATTAAGTTTTTCGATCAAATACAAGAGTGTATGCAGGCTGTGACAAGATGAGGCAGTTGTCCCACCTTAAGAGTAAGGGCAGATACCCAATTTTCCATATGGAACATTTAGTAAAAGAAGTAGTTGAAAAATTTGCAACTATCCCTCACATACTATTGTTTAAAAATGGATTCTTTTAAATAAATGGTGTTTTTAATACTAGTGTGTATGGCATTCAATTCTCTTTGATATAGGTTGAATACAGAATTTTTCCCCACCTTACGCTTTTAAGCTGGATACGCCCTTGATCAAATATTACCGACAATCGTGACGTAGTGATAGTGTCTTCGCTTTTTATGTACTGCTGAGCGGAAGAGCGCGGGTTCAATCGACCGAACTGTTGAGGTTTCAGCAGGAGTATTTCTCCAGACAAATGTCGATTCAGTATCTTAAGTTCCTCGGCTTATATGTTGACTCCCCAACATTACTCTTTCCCTATTCTCTCTTCACCAATATGTTTAGATGGTAGCGTGGCTGCATTATAAAATGCGACACGAAATCAATGAAATAAATATTGTCAAGGACGTTATTTCATGGGAATAAGTATACTATCTCCCAACACCAAAATCAATGTATTAAGTAACAACATAACGTACAAAATAATGATAAAATAACATTCATAAAATAGTTTTCAATAAATTTCTTTGTTTTGTAAAAACTGATGTAAATATTACGCGATATATTGTAAAATCAACCGATAGATAATTCTCCAGTTCTACTAGAAATGAGAAATTTGATTGAAACACTTGAAGTGAAACTTTTTTTTCTTCAAAACTCGGGGTTTATTTTCGTTCGTGACAAACGTGCAGCGTTACGGTGTGAACAAGCTCAGAAAAGTCAATGGTTTTGAATGTGAGGGATGTTAGTTTGTATAGAACGAAAATAACAATTATAATGTAGGGTTGTCATCAACAAAATCTCAAAGCTAGGACAAGGAGACCGAAAACCCTGGAGTCTGAAGATAAAACGTTACTATATACATTGTGATATGATTTCTACGCTTCATAATAAAAAAAGTTTAACTTGTTATGCGCCATCAATTGAATTATAAATACACGCTTTCATAGTAACAAACATTCGCTTTTAAACAAAATTCAGTTGATGCTGTCCTGTTTTTGCAATGAGGAATACTTAGTATTATGAGGAAACCTACCAAACCCTGCATTAGTGTGTCAAGAGAATGTAACGTATTTAGTGTAACCGGACCATCAGACTGGGTTGCTATTTTTCTTTATTTCTTAGCGTTTGGGAAGTAAAACTTCAATCAAGTTATTTTAAGTGTTCATGTCACAAAACATCTGTATCTCTACTACATCCTTGATTTATTACTAACATCATACTCAACGCTTTAGGCTACTTTGGCTACGACGAGGATGATCTTTGTATCCTTTCATTTGTTTTTCTTCGAATTATGTCTTCAACACAACTTTTCCCACGATGATGCTATAGTACAAGTAGGAACAATAATAAACAGCTTACGAACATCTGTGGTTAGAATAAAAAGTATTGTTGTTTCAACCGGTCTCAGAGACCGTGTTACACCGAAGGAGGGTTAAATACACAAATGAGTCACACACTCGGAGATCTTTCTATTAGCACCTCGTATGTTCTCTAAAATTTTGTTGTGAGTGTACAAGTTCCGGGATTTTCTCATCTGACCAACATAGAGTAACTCAAGACTCTTGTTCTTAACATTTGTTTTTTCATGATTTGCAGTGTTGATCTTCATTTATATCCGTTATCTTCAATTGGTGGAAGTGTCGCGGAATCTGGGACACGCGAAGCTTCTGCTCTGGTGCAATCGAGTGTCTGCGTTGCTCGGCATTGGCTCATGCCTTGGGTTAGACCTGGTTGCTAACTTCCAAGAAACCAATGTCCTCACTGTTCATATGATTGGGGCATTCCTTTGTTTCTTCAGTGGGTCATTTTACTTTTGTTTGCAGGTAAAGGTTTTATTATTTTAAAATTAAAATCCACTTTCCGTAATCGGTAGAAGTAAAAACTTACATTAAAGTTGCAACAATATTACACGTAATTGCTTTAAGCCCCTAGTTTAGTACCCATAGCAAAAGAGAAAATCAAGTAGAAATTAACTATTGACATTAAGAATTACTGCTCCTGATCCATAATGAGAGTTTTGAGGATGGGATGTGTGGGGAAGGAGGAGTTTCGTGGAGTAAACGCACGGATCAAATGCGCAAGCGGTATGAGGCCGCCCGTATGTTTGTTGGGTCAATGTTAGGGACGTACGCCCCATAAAAGAAACATTTTACGAAGTCGGTCTATTCACTTCTGAAACATCCCGTCGACTATTGAGAAATGTACTAGTATTGAATTTCGTTAACAAATTCAATTCACTAAAATCACCCCCAAAGACTTAAAATGCTCAACCAAACGTTTTCTATACGTACGTTTTCTAGCGACTTGCAGTTGTTTGCAATCGATACCTTACGTTCATATTAACACGAAAGCTTTTCAAATTTTTCAAAGTTGACAAAAATTAATTCCTTCTGGGCATTTTGGAAAGAATTCGGACGAAAATTGTTTTTCAAAGTCGTCACTTTTGCATTTGACACATCTCGTCTACCTTTGATAAATGAACTAACTTTGATAAATGGTTAACAAATCCAGTTCACTAAAATAAATGACAAAATCCACCTACAAGGACTTTAATGCTNATATTGATACGTCAAACTTTTCAAATGTTTCGAAAATAAAAAATTACATTCCTTCTAGGTTTTTGAAAATTTCCTCTATACTGTTTCACCATTTTCTCATCCATATGCAAGCTACTAGAAAAGATAAGTATTCATTTGAGAAATTAGTATTGTTTTTAATTGACTCGTAATATGATGTATTTTATCACTTGATCTGTACAACAAAGCACATGTATTGAACTACGCAATTCTCATAATCAAATACGCGAATGCAATGACCTCCAGAAGGGCAAATATGATACCAACTGTTGCAAACTGCGCCTGACTATGTGAGGGATAATAAACTAAGCTACTCTCCTATGTTTAAAAAAAAATTGAATGCGAAGAGTATTTCATACTTTGATGTTTGAACTGAAGAATTTTGTGAAATAGTTTGCAAATTAATTTCTCGATATTTTGCAAGTTTCGGGAAAATTGTAAATATTTTTTGGGAAAAAATGTGCAATACACTGCCACCGGATTTTTTTTTTGAACGCAGCATAAGCGCTTCGATGACACCGTCAACCTATGAACACTATAACCTATGAATACAATTGATTGCATGATGCCTAAACATTTTTAGGCATTTCCTTATCTATTCATCCTGACACAGTCCCATCAGCTTTATTTCATGGTAGTGTTCTTAGGTAAAATTTAATTTAAAATGATGAAAGATACAGAATACTTAACTTGGGGGTTAATACAGAGATATAACTTGATTTTATGTGGATTAATACAGTAATATTAGGGAGAACTTTATTTTGTAGTTGATTTGCTTGAAAACGTACATTTTTACTCATTCTTCACACTTTTGTAAAAATGATAAACATTAACCTCAATGATTAATAATTTCATATATTTCCTTTCAGACTTTCATCTCCTACAAACTGATGCCTGAATTTACTTCTCCTCTTGCCTTTGTATCACGTTGTGCCATTTCAACTTTATGCATTGTCTTCACAATAACAACCATTGCTTTTGGCAGTTTATCGATGAAAGAATTCACCGGTAAGATTGTATTCAGGATTGTATCATAACAAATTAGTCAATAATAAGGAGTCGGACGAAATGTCAAAAGAAAATAAAAAACATAAGGAACTATATCACTTCGTAAAAATTGTAGGTACCTTTTGCGCTAAAATTAACAGTGACTCAGAAGACCCAAGTTAAAGCTAAATAATCCAAAATTTACCTGATTTCTTTCTACGTTGACAGATAAGACATCAATTTGTATCATGTCGTACTCTTTTTTATAGGTACAACTATAAAAAGTTTTTTGATTGTTCACGGCGTAATCCGCTATATTATTAATAAGCATTAGTAACAGGAGACAACTATGCAAAAGAATATCGTAGGTAATGAAATAAAATAAACTTTATTGTCAAAAATCAGTTACAAACTGCGTATGACCACGTGGCGGTAATAAGCTAAGTTGCTAATATATCTCAGGTACTTAAAATTTTTACATCTCAGTAAGTCAATAAACAAGTAATAAACAGATAAATCTGTGAAGTGCTTTTTTCTTTCATATGATTAGGTGGTCGAGGTTGCTCCATTTGACAATAATTATTATTTGCTCATAAAAAATCTTGCTTATATTATGGAAACACACCACAAGAAGGAAACTCCATTCTCTTGATTCTCTCTCGCAATTATTTTTGCTTTGCAGGAAGTGATATAAAGTTGTGGCAGCCGGAAGATGGAGGCTGGGAATTGCACCTGGTGAGCACCATATCAGAATGGTTGTTAGTCATGTGTTTCTGTGGCTTCATTGCCTCGTTCTCGTGTGAATTCAGAGGTCTTGTTCTTGAACGACCGATCTTAAAGGTGAGATTTTAAACATAAGATATCATTTTATGGGGTGGAGGGTTCATTTTTCAACAATGTTGATACAAGTAGTTGACATTTAGTGAAAAAAATATATTAGGGGCTATGAGCAGTGTGTCGCTTTCAATCTTAATTCCTTGAGAACTCAAGTCTTTTATAGAAACGAAAATATGTCAAGCAGATTTCTGTCCTAACTGAAGGTTAACAAGACAACTATGGTGGAGTCAGCCAGTATACATCTCTAGCTTAAGAATTTTTCAGGGATCAAATAATATTTTTTATTATTTAATTCAACCTCTAACTTTGTAAACTCAACTATTGTACACAATTTTTCTGTACATTTCATTTGTAAGACGTCATGTCATGGCCAAGAAGTTCCTAGTGTTTTTGAAACTTCAGACTCTACGAAATCTCTACATACATATAAATTACTACATATATAAATATAAGAAAGAGTTTGTGTGCCTGTCCGCCGCATAGTGCGAAGATGGATTGCCCAACAACTTCGAAATAGGGCAGAGTAGGTCCCACTGCATCACGAAGCGAGTTTTTCGAAATTCGATTTAGATAATTTTTATATTGAATGTTCAATATATTTTGATCTTCTCGCCAAGCACAAATACATGAAGGCCTAGATCTATAAACTTTGTGGCGCAGAAATGTTAAATCCGCTCTGCCTCGATCGGAATTGATGGGATGAATTCTTGGTTGTTTCCGGAGAGTAGATTAATTTATTGTCCTCCTCGTGGCCATACCTAGTATGCATCTGCTTTTTAGACCAACAATTGTTCATTTATTAATAAATTTATTTAATAATCAATTTGATATTTTTACCTCCACACATATACCGTTGTTGATAGATTGATGAGTCAAGAAAGATTGTGGCCAACCTTTATCTATAGTGATAAATAAATAAACAAACAAACTTTATTGTAAAAAAAGCAGTTGCAAACTGCGTATGACCACGTGGGGTCAATAAACTGCGTTACTCTCCAGAAACAAGCAAGGGACCATCCCATCAATTCCGATTAAGGGTCCATGGGCAGAGGCGGATTTAATATTTATAAAATAAATACGTACTGTTATCCATTATTATTCCAAAGTAAATTGTAGATATTTGTGCAGTAAAAATTCGAGGTTAATAAAACAAAGGTATTAATGACATTCCCGCCCAAGGAAAATCCGCCACTACCCAGAGGAAAGTCGGAGAAAAACTCGGGTCAGAATGGGGCTAGAGAGATAATGTACACAACCCTGCCAACGTTGCGTACAGTTAGAAATAAACTATTAAAAACAAAAAGGAGCAAAAACAACATTCATGAAAAAAGGAATTTAATCAGTATCTAGAGTACTATAACAACGGCGTGATAAAGTACAAGAGATATTAACATCACCTACATCATCTGAGGTTACAATATTTATTAGGAAATTGAAACTCTCATTAACTTCTTTTATTAATATCTGTAAATTCTTTCACATTATAGAAACAATAGCGCATTAAAAAGCTTTTAACCATGGATTTAAAGAGATGCAATTTATTTTATCTTTTAGATTTTTGGAAAGGGCATTATACAAAATTATTCCTGAATGATAAGGGCCTCTTTGGCAAAGAGATGTTGACCCGCCAGGACGATGAATATTAGCCTTATTATGAGTGTTGTGTTCGTGTCTTAACAAACATGACTACTTCATAAATGTATATGCAAGGGAGAGGGATAATATTTAATTTTCTAAATTAAGTTTTACGAGAATTTCGGAGTTGAGATTTACATATAATCTGAACTATTCTCTTTTGAATTATAAAAAAGTTGAATGCTCTGAGTTGATTGGCCCCACAAAATAAGGATTGGCCCCAGAAGATGCCGTACCGTGAATGAGAATATACATTTGAAAAATATATGCAGCGAGAAACTTGTTGACTAACATTGTTGGCTAAAATTCGGAATGAATAGCACAATTTATTTAGTTTGGAATTCAGATAATCAATATGGCAATTTCATTTGAGGTTGTCCTGAATATGAAGCCCTAAAAATTTTGTTATCTTCACTGTTTTTATTTGGGATCCGTATAGCGAAAGGGATGTAGGAGGAAGAGATTTCGTTACACTAGTGCGAAATGACATGGATACTGTTTTATCGGTATTAACGATGAGAGGGTTTGAATGAAACTAAGACGAGAGGTTAGGTAGAACTTTTTGGGCATTGACATGTTTACATAGATTTGTGTCATTAGCAAAGAGAACCATTTTCCAATCGGGTGTGATGGATGACATATCATTTACGTACAATAAAAAGAGGATAGGGCCTAAAAATGAGCCTTGAGGAACTCAGCAAGTAAGTGACTTTTCAATTATTTTTTTCTGAAAGGTAATGTTCACATACTTCATTTTTAACATGGGAAATTTCAAGTTTAGTGATGCCTATCTTTCAAGTAGGAAGTTAGCCATTGATGTGCCAATTCACGAAAGTCGTACGAGTGCAGTTTTGAGAGAAGAATTTCGTGATCGATTAAATTGAATACTTTAGATAAATCAAGAAAAAATCTTGTGGATTATCTCCACGGTCCAAGGGAATTGGTTACATCTTTTAGAAAAAATGTGGCGCTGTTAGTTGAATGGGATTTCCTGAAACCGAGCTGATTGTTCGAGAGAATATTATTATGCAATAAGAAGTCTTAAAGTCTCTTATAGAAGAGCTTTTCCATGATTTTTGAGAAAGTTGGCAATAGTGATATGAGAGGATAGTTTTCAACATGACGTTTATTTCCCTTCTTATGTAATGGTTTCACTTGAGCTTTTTTAAATACTCCAGGAAACACACCTTCTGACAAAGAGCTATTGAAAATATGAGTGAGTGGATTTAATATAACAAAAGAAGAAGATTTTACTATAAATTCAGGTAATCCTGCTGAGAATTTATTTTTCAAAGAACTGATGACACTCATAACTTCACTAGAATTAGACTCGGAAGTGAACATAGAATGCGAAAATATTGTGGGTGTATTTGGCGGACATTGGTTTTGAGTTACTGCTTTCGATATTTCACCTATTTTTGAGGAATAATAATTAAAGAAATTTGCAATGTCCTTCGGATTTGATACAATTTTGTCGTCTAGTAGGAAAATGTTTTCTTGGCAATATCCTGAAGAGGGTGTGTATTTTTTATAATATTCCACATGGATTTGGTCGATTCTAATATCTGTCTATCATTTTCCATCAGTTTAGCTGCATAGACCACTTTTCTAAGAATGGATTCATATTTATGGAAATAGTCATGAAATTCGGGTGGTTGGTTATTGAGTTTTGAATGATAATATAAGTGACGTTTGTTTTTGGACAATTCAGATATTCTCTTATGTAAAACTTGAACTCCGAATCCATAAATTTAAGGCAAGTTTATGAAAATTCAATTTCCAGAGATATTATTTTAGATTACTCCATTGTCCGCAATCACAACTCAAAGTCTGCTAGTTAATTATACTTACTCACGGTTTAATAACAAAATTTTAATGAGAGTTTGGTGGGCAACGCATTATGTTCCTAATTACTTTACATTTGAAAGTGCAATTATGAATTCCCACAGGTGTGAGAGAGAGAGACAGAATGTAATTGTGACCGAGATGAATAACTAATGTGTTACTGGAATATCAATAACTAATGTGTTACCGGAAGTACTATAAGTGATAACTGTTTAATCGATGAACACTATCGTATGAAAAATTTCCCGAGTTTGGCTAATAAATTTTGGATAATGAATGAGATTCCACAGTTAATTCAATATGATACTGATCTTACATAAAGAAAGACGTACATAGGAATATACTTTTTGCTGACGTCCGAAAAATTAAATATTTAGAATAGTGATAATGGCTTTTAATAATATATCACATCTATTAATAAATTGCTTTGTGTATCAAAGATTATAATTATAGAATAAATAATTTTCTTTTGAGAAGTATTTCAAAAGACATTTTGACTTCTCAATTCCTCTGTTGTTTATTCCGGCATCCTTTCCTAGTTAGCAATTACGAGACTTTCCCAAGGTTCTTTCTTCTTGGATTTCATCACCACAGCGCCAATTCAATCTACTACTTTCTGAAAATAAAATAAAATAAAGTGATGGGGTTCAAAATGAACTATATTCTGATACTAAATCGGGAACTCAACTATCTACTTGTACGAAATCACGGGCATCGCGTCGCGTGCAGAGTGAACACTTCATGGCATCGCTTAGAAACTCGAAACCCGTCATCGCTTCTCATTGAATCGCGGGCAGTGCAGTGTGATGATGAAATGCACAAAGAAAAAAGAATACATTCAGTTTTTTCCCGAAGAACCATCTGTTATTGTAATGTTGGATCTTTTAGTCCTACACTCCTAGACGTTCAAATAATAAATTCACAGAGGTGGCAGCATGCGACGTCGGTCGCCGCAAATCACTAACTGGTCTGCGATCTCACTACTCGAGCGAAAACCCACACAATAGCAATATTTCTGTTCGAAGTGGTTTGTTGTATTGCATCATTCTTTTTTAAAGTGAATTGTGATTATCCGAATTTTTTGATTATCCGAGCGATCTCTGTAATATTAGTTCGGAGAGTCGACTTTCTTGTTACTTTCGATATAGTTCAGGAACCAATGATGTCATCTCGGTTTTTTATGTAAAGATTGTTAATTCTAATATATAGAAATCAAATTCCGGAATTTTTGATACTTCCTTTGTAAATAAGTGAAAAGGAGTGGAAATGTGCAATGTTTAAATTGCTGACACTTTCATCAAAGCAGATTAAAAAATATTTGAGATATGAGTTGAAATTTTGGCAGGTTGCTTGTATATTGACGAGTTACTGAGAGAGGAATTTTTCGTAATTCTTGTTTTGAAGGGGTAAATTAGAGTGAATTGTGTTTTTACAAATTTGCTAAATATTACGAACAAATTAGGATATCACAATTCACGTCTACGCTAAATAATAACGAAAGGTAAACCGTATCACAACGACTAAAACTCCCGTGCCAAGCCAGAGAGGATCTACAAGTATTGTTATACATTGATAAGCTTTATTTGGATGAACGTAAATGTTAGTAACAAATAAGAGAAAATCACATATTATTCTCGTTTTAAAATAGTTTTATTTTCTTTCAGATTAATGGTCTACGCGGAACTGATCCCCAGAAACCTCTCGAAGAAGCCTAAAATTTTCGGGGTAGCAATTTGAGAATGAGTATCAGCAAAATAACCTATTGCAATCAAATCATGAACAGATACAGACATCTTCTTCATTATTTCTTGTAGAAAACCCTGACTGTGAGAATTATGTATTTGTTTATAATGGAAGATCCAATATTTAAAACAAGAAAATGGATTGTAATGTTTGTTCCAAAGAGTGAAACGAAGATTGACTGTAGCTTGAATCTCTCGTGTAATGTCTAATATTTTCATTTTGTGATACTTACATTATTTGTAATACTTATAGTTGTTTCATTATAGTGTAATTGCACCGTTGTAATTTATGTGTTAGAATCAAAGATGGAAATACGTCTCTGATAAAAAAAGATCTACTGACAAAGAAACCTCTAGAGTATGTTTTAGTGAATGCTTTTTTACCCCAAAACGTTGTGTACGTTCAGGTGTATAATCCTATACAAATAGGAATCAGCGCGTAGCAATTAATTCAATTAATATAAAAACTGTTTTATTCACATCAATTTAAGGAGGAATAAATAAGATGTCACGTGTGATGATTTAGTTTCGGATTGTTAGTAGATTATATTCTAAGGATGGCGAAATATTGGTTGACTTCACAACAGAAGAAGTGCGAAGAAATCGGTTTAAAATAAATCGTTTAGTCGATCCAAATTATTGAACTTCAGATATTAAGAAGATGTGTGTTTTTATGTTTATGGTAGCTTGTATAAAGTAACACACATTCATATTTCAATCAGATGGCATCAGGAATAACATAAATATAAATAATCTTGAGATACTATACATATATACAATTATCTATTTTCAAGTCACCGTGTCATAATTATCTTTTTTCTCCGTGAATGTTTCCATGTCTTGTTTAGTCAAAAAAGGAGACGTATAAAAAGTCTAAGTGTAATATGTGTGTGAAAAATATGATTGAAGATCATGCTCTATGCGTATCATTTTAATTCGAAGATTCAAAGAAATTTAAAATATCTTTCAGTGAAGTATATCTTCATTTCAAAAAATGAGATGGTGTTAGAACATCACTATAAATAGAATTATCTGCTGTTAGAGACATGCAGTGATCCAAAAATGGAAATAGAAGCGTCATTAATATTAACAATAATTTTTCAGATTCTGCTGAGAAAGATACTTTTCATATATATATATATATATATNTGTATGTATAGTCCACCATAACTCCGCAATGCGTCGAGCAATTTCAACCAAACTTGGTACACAGATGACAGACTAAACGGCAAAACACTGTGGAGGGAGGCAAGACAACCCTAGCACTCTTATTGGAATGGCAGGAAGGGAGTGACTTGAAAAAAATGATCGAAAAGCGACTGATATTAATATAGAAAACATGATTTTGAGGGTCGCTGAGAGGATTAATGCCACACCCAATGCTGCTGAAGTCCACAAATAGACTCCATGAGTGAAAATACAACCTTATTACCTCGTAGATAGAGCTTTCTGAGGGTCTCGACATTTAAACCCACGTTTAGTCGAATTAAAAAACCATGTCTGTAGAACCATCTGGAAATTTTTAGTTCAAAGCGTTATAGTTAAATGTAATATTGTGTTAACCTCGGATTTACCTCATAGTCGCTAAATTTCGATGTCCAACAAGAATGTACTGCGTAGGAGTAAGCCTTTTGCGATGATGTCTCATTCGGTGCGTCTCAATTTCAGTCATCTCACCTTCCCACAATTCACAAGTGCCCGACACTTCGAGATTTAGAACCAAATGCAAGACTTTTGGATACTTATTAGCACCAGTTTTAATTTTGACTCTGTATTCCATTCTTTCTCCGTCAGAAAGGGTGTATTCTACGCATTTTATGACGGAAATGTAGCAATAAGAGAGGTCGTTAATCCATCGTTTGCTGTAGGTCTCAATTACTATAAAACATCATGTATCAACGAAGAGACAATTTGGATTTTTTTGCCAAAATATAACCAAGCATGAGAGATCTTTGTAAATACGGTGCTTTTCTCGTGAATTGCTGTTTTTATTGTTAGATTTCTGTGGTTATTAATAAATGACTGTGTGACAACTATTACAGCAATATTTTCTACATATTTTAACAGGTCCATACGTGAAACAATATTACGTAATAAAATTAGAATTCACATAACATATAAATAAATAATTTGCAATATTTTTGTGAGTTGTTGTAATGTTACGATATGAATAATATTGTAATAAAATGATATGTAAGATATTGTGATGTAACGATACGTAATAATTTGCTACGATATGTAAGAAGCTTCTCAAATATTGTAAATAACTTATTTATGTTGAAATATACCGATATATTAAGAGTAAATAACATTTTTGTCACGTTTTAGTTCTAAATAACCATGTTGACTAAATTTGCCGACTAAATTCAAATATATGAATTTCTTTTATATTTTTTCATTTTTCATTAACTTTAAAACTTTTTAATAAGGCTGGAAGCCGAAAATTTTTCGTCTAATGTGTGAGTGACTTTTAAGTGTAACTGTAACTCACTGGTTTTTATTACCTTTAAAACTTTTTAATTCATACATATTTATATATAACAGTAGAGAAATAATAATAATAATTAGTTTATTGTCATACGCAATTGTAACAGCTATTTTTGACAATAAATTTACTTATTTATTTATAATAAATTTGCGATCTTCTGGTTTAGATTATTCTCGTAAGTTTGGAATGGTTCACAAAATTTGAAGTGTGAGATTTTATTAGCCCTGATTGCCTGCACTGCCATTCATCATCATTTGTTTTTATTTGTTTCCTTCCTTCCTTCATTGAACTGTTCACGTTTTAACCATAGTGTATACAACATGGTATAAACTCATATATTCACAACTTGTTGTCGCATCTATATTTGTGAAGTTTTTTTTTTTTTTTTTTTTTGCGAATACATCTGCGCGAAAAGTTGTGTTAATGGGAAGTTTATGAGAAGTGGATATAGGTTAGGTGATCACATAGAACAAGTGAATATATATTTCAAATCTCATTTATTATCAACTAGATCATTCTCGTATGGCTTCTTCACTTCATTATAACAAGAAGTTGTTATCACTCTAATTTTTTACGTTTGCTAATAGACCCAACATGTTGATCATATATGTCCTTCCCATTCCAGAACTTGATTTTCAGAGACTAAATGACTTGTATTACGTAAAGTTGCTGGAAAAGCTATTATTGCTCATTAATTTTACAAAGGCATGGAATACTAGCTGGTTTTTGACTTTCTTTCCTGTTTGTCTCGCTTAGATTATGACTGAACACCTAACCAATAAGAGAGGTTATCACAAGGACATCTTCCCAATGTCTCGTGCTCCTCGTATATAAATATCCTTGCTCGCGGGAAGAACGTTGTATGGATTGAAGTGTGTGTAGTTCATCCATCCACGAAGCTCAGTTTGTGCAGTGCGATGATTGTGTGAACTTAGTTATTGAAGTAGGAATAATATTTCTAAATACGAGCCGATACTAAATACGAACATAAAGATCTTGTAAAACATTATATTTTTGAGTGAAAAAGTAGGTTTTTCTTCACAACTATCAACATGAAGTTAAGACGTTTGGAATGCGTGCCTATTTTTCTTGGTTTATTCCTGATGGGCACATTCATTGCCACGTAAGTGTTAAATGAGTAATTTGATATATTTAGACCAAAATTAAATTTATCATCTAAAGGAATTGACTTAGTTGCAATATTTATTTGAGGATTTTTTTCTCTTTCTTTCCCTCTGGGTTTTTTATCATACACCTGATGATCAGTCTTTAACTATTACGAATGTTATGTAAACTATAATTGGTGAGACACTGCAATATGCCACAAGCGTGTATATGTATTTGAATTAGTGTAATTAGGTTTGCAAGAATATTTATGTGTAACGCGTAGTCCCTGAAATATGCTTTGTGTTTTGACGGGAAAACATTGATTCAAATTTATATTTTTAGCAAATCTTAAACACAAGTTAAATAGCCATGTGAGATACCGATAACTGACCCCAAAGATTTACAAACGCCAAAATTTACTGTTTAGATCAGTTTACGTATTTCTTTTTAAAGAGATAGAAAAAAATATCCATTTCTATTAATGATATAAACTTGTTTAAACAATAAGTGTCTTAATAAATAGACATTAAAAAACAATCGCAAAATAATTGATAAATTAGACGTTTTAAGTATTTGACTTCGTCGAAAGGTCAGAGTTAAAATTGATTTGATCGTCTTACCAGTAATATTTAGTCGGCCATTTTGAAAAAAAAACTTGTTGATATCAAACTAATAAAACCGTGCTACACCACAATTGTAAACGTTACTCCATGTGTAGAAGAAATTAATATGTTCTTATAATGTAATTTCTTTTATAGTACAAAAATGCCTTAATGAATAAACGTCCAGTTTCAGAACATGTTTCCGCAATAAATGTACCATCGGTCAACCAAGTGACTCTCATTGAATACTTTTACATAATATTTTTCAATAAATAAAGAATACTATAAGACAAATTTCAAGAAAAAAGTGATTATTTTTTGTTCAATCAATTATTCGCGTGAAATAAGAATCTCTCTGCTCGTTTATTAACTAAATTAAACTAAAAATAACAAAAAGTGTAGAATCAAAAGAAAAATTAAGAACAGTTCAAATAGTCCTTCCAAAAGGACAAACTGGAACCCAAAATATAGATTCTAAATATATGTGCATATTTTTGTGTCAACAAAACGCAGAGTTTCTCAAATACATTTCATATAATCATAATTTTATTTTGTGTCAATATTTATGCAATTCAATG
This sequence comes from Laupala kohalensis, assembly GCA_002313205.1. Lineage (NCBI taxonomy): Eukaryota > Metazoa > Arthropoda > Insecta > Orthoptera > Trigonidiidae > Laupala > Laupala kohalensis. The sequence goes on along the minus strand of NNCF01126836.1, from coordinate 221,062 downwards.
TAAAATGTTGTCAATTTCCGTACAGTAAGGCATTCCACGTGTTTTGTTGTTGTTGTTTTGTTGTTGTTGTTTTGTTGATACATTAAGAATATAAAAGTGTTAATTATGCGTATTTCAAGAAAATCTATGCCATGCAATTTACAATCAATAAGTAATCCTAATGAATCTAGCAAAAAAGTATGCGTTTAATACTGCTGTTTTACGATGTTGAAAAATTAAATATATCTGTAATTTATGAATATAAAAATTCTTTTAAGTATAATTACACTTCATTCGATTTACATTTCACGCCGATAACTTTCTATTCCACGAGTTTCCTTAAAATCAATCGAGTTTCAGACCAGTACATGACACAAAATCCATAGTAAAAACGTAATACGAATAAACTAATAGTGTATATCATTATATACAAATTTTTAAGATTTATGTCTTTCTCTGGTAAAAATAAATTATTACAGTACAGCATACTATACCGTACATTTATATTTAGGAATTTTTCTTTTTTACGACCGATGAATATAAGATAACGAACTTAAAAATTGTACGGCATAAATAGTAGTATAAAACTCACCAAACATGTAGAAATATTGTTTTAACTAATTTTCTATAATGAAATATCCTTTCTTAGTCTCTAACACCTACAAATTCTCATAAATATTACCAAAAATTTGAAACATTCTCAGCATGTATTATTTGTAAATAAATAAGTAATATACCTTGTAAAATACACCTTCATGCTGTACACAGTACTGAGAAATATAAACTTATAACTTGACAACATAACAATTATTGTCAATATTATAGTTTATTAGTTCATTAAAAAGGGCTCTAATGACCTTTGCTGTTGACGAGCCCTAAAGCCCCACCAAAAAAAAAGAAAAAAAAAAGTTCATTAAATACATAGTTTATTTACTTTAAAGACCGTATTATGTAAACCGCTCTCACTTGTCAGTTGAATAGGTCAACAATGCTTTCAGAACATAATTGTTGTAACTTGTAAATATAATTATAATTATATTTACAAGTTACGTCATTGTAAATTTCTTGTCACCCTCAAACGAAAATTTATCGTGAGAGTACTATGCGGGTAATAGCAATTCAAAGAGCAAGGACGTCACCCTGGGAGGTGGTCTGTTGCTGTGGAAATAATTATATATCACACTTCGTGAAATTGTGTGAAACGTCAGGGAAGAGACCAATTCTAATTGCCAGGCGACGCTGGACAATATCTGCAAGTTCTCCTACAATTAAAGCGATCCATGCTACTTTCTGTTGTTTTGATCCAAGGTAACGACTGCATACCTTGACAAACTGAATAAAAACACCTCTGACAAGGTTCAAGGATCTTCATTTTCTTTTGTTATTTCATGAGGTCAACAATAATGGAAGATACTATGAGACAATTCGTGTCCACGCTTTCAACATTCTGATGTTCGTGACGAGATGATATAGTGGATGAATTATTTTAAGAAAGAAAGAAATAATTTAAGCCTTAAGACCTTATAACGGAGGAATATAATTTATTTAGTGCTTTGAAAAACAACGTTTCGACTTAGTTCTAAGTCTTCGTCAGGTGTGACAAATTATAACAAGTAACATAACAGAACTCTTGAACATAACATTAAACGTAAATATAACCTCAAAATACGTTTACAAAAAAGCTGAATTTGCTCAAACATGTTATAATATTGTACTGTAAATACTCGATTGCTTTTCTCTGTCAGAGTGTAAATCGAAACTTCAATGCGTATTTTTATAACTGTCACTTGTAATATGCTACGTTTGTAATTATTAACTTCTTTGTCCAAAATTAATGTGCTATCCCAATCCACCAAGTAATCATTATTGATATAATGTGAGGTTATCATACTTTGTTCAACCGATTTTAAATTTCGTTCGTGCTCCTGAATTCTATTTTTTAACCCTCTCGTTTGACCTACGTTGCTAGAATTACAACCTTCGCATTTTATTTTGTATACTACATCATTAGCATTCATAAGAAATTTCTGCTTTTTTGTGAACATATTTTGAGTTTATATTTACGTTTAATATCATGTTCTAGTGTTCTATTGTTATAATTTGTCACACCTGACGACTTAAACCTAAGTCGAAACGTTGTTTTTCATAGCACTAACTAAATGGTCTTCGTCCATCATAAGGTCGTAAATCTTAAATTGTTTATTTATTTTTTGTGTATATAATTGACGTTAATAGTAGTAGTTTTAAAAATATTGCTTAATTCGTTTCCGCAACTTATGACAAAAGTTCTCGCGCTCTTTCGACATTAGGTGGACCAAAAATACTGGAAGATGAAAATTTTTACATTTTTTGTTTTATGTTTGTTTCCGAGCACGATATCTGTCTAACGTTTTCAGTATATCATATTATCAAACAAAGAAAAGAGTTCGAATTCAAACGCTTATAACAATGATGTATAATATAGTAAAGAAACACCATTAAAACTTAAATATCGATTTTAACACTATCCAAATATAAATTCTACGTTACTTTACAATATTCAAAAGTCTTCTTTTGCACCTGAAACTCGAGAAAAGTAGCCCGTAAAAGTTCTAATTGATTACGCCATTCCCGGCATCTCATCACTTGCTACCATCATAACCAGCTAGGTTTTGCGTTTCCCGGAAGCAATTAGGACCTCATCGATATTAAAAACATACTTCTGTGTGATAAGGAAGAGGATTATAGATTGAGCATTTTCCCCATAGTTAACCAGTGTATACTTGCGTTAATATTTTCCAAGTTTTCGGTTGTTGAAAATAGTTCGCAAATCCTTCACTGATTACTGATCACAGATTACTCACGGTCGCGACCTATACGTCAATTGATATGGCTAATTTTGAAATTGAGGACGATTTCATACCCTACATACAAAGAAAAGAATCCCAACAATTTGAAAATTAGTTTTAATATATTTGTAAAGATACTTTTTTAAAGTCCCATCCGTCATTTTTCACTAAAATCACAGGTTATTTTCTTTAAAATTATATCAAAGACCTATTTTGTACCCCTGACTTTTCAGCATCCAACCTACAGGTTTCATATGTTATGTTAAAGTCGTAAAGAATAATTAATAATGATGATTTCATGATATTCATGTTGTTTCATTTCTGTATAATTGTTTGCAAACTCACACAAAAAATTATTTCAACTCATAAAAAATTGGAATATTGTTTGTCGTTTTTAAGACGGATACGGAGTCAGCTTCGAAATCGCATTAACACACGCCACTGAGCGCTGCAATCGCATTTTAATTTTAACGCTTGCTACCAAGCGCTGCTGTCGCCACTCATCTGCTCGCACCAGCCTCCTGTACTAACCGTCGCCGCATTCACGGCAAGTCGGGTGGGATCGGTTTCACCCTCCCCCCATGACTTCGCGTCGACACATATATTTGTCTTTGTGTTTAAGCTAACACAGCAATTTCTTAAATCCGTCGATAGTGACAAAATATCAATTAAATGAAATACCTCAAAATCTTAATATTTTACGTAGAAACATTTTCAATATGCTTATTAAATAGAAACCAATTACTTCACATGTTGTGTCTTCTTCTTTCCTTCAGTTCTTTTCAGAACATAGGGCTTCGGCAAAGGACCTCCATCTCACTCTGTTTTTCGTCAGCGGGATGATCTGCTTCCATTTTGTTCCAGCTTCCCGGATCTCTCTTTCCACTGTCCTTCTCCAGGTTTCTCTTGGTCTACCTTGGCCTTGCAGATTCCAGCAGTGCGCTTCTCTCTCAATTGCGTTCCCCGGTTTTCGTAGAATGTGACCGATCCAATTCCATTTTCTGCGTTTGGTTTGGAGATTTATTGGAATTTCGCCAGCTTTTTCCAGTAGTTCTTTATTTGATATCACCAGCGGCCATAGGATATTAAAAATCCTTCTTAAACAGCGATTTGTGAAGACTTGCAGACGCTGTGTTATCTGGTTTGTTATCTTCCAAGTTTCTGCTCCATTGAGAAGCACATGCTGTGTAGTAACACACTGTCTAAAATTGAAACGGAAGAAAAATAATACACACACATCAAGTCTGAAACTTTAAAAAACTGCCAATATTGATTTTTTTGCAAAGTCGGTAAACGCGATCATTTAATGTTTGCTTTCGAAATTCTTACAAATGACCAAAATAAGAATTAGAACATCAACCATTAGTTACTGATGCCTCAACGTTTTTCGTTTATATTATAATAAAAAAAATATATTCACTTTAAAATCTTCCACTTCTCTACGTAAAATAGTAAAACTAAGATTGTTAGAATATTAATGTTATAAAAATAGCGGATAGTCGGCAGAATGTTGTACATCTGGGACTATAAAAAATAATTTGAGTAATAAGAAAACTGATTTAGTAATATGAAAAAACGTAATTTTTGTTTCATTCAGAGTTGCCAGGACTTCAAATGAGAATTATCGTACAAGCTTTCCAAAATAATCGTATTTTGGTAGAAATTATCGCACATCCTGTTTTTACATATTATATCATTATTCAAGTTTTATTTACCAATGATTTAATAAACCTTATTTGGTATTTACCGCGCTGGCTTCGAAAAATTAATAGTTTTCCGTTTATGCACTGTGTTATGAATAACTGTGAATGAACACAGTTAAATAACAGTTCAGCATTGGTCTGTTTTTCGTACAACCGAAAACTTTTCTTTGAGCAACATACATCCTATGGTTTCAACATTGACACTGATTAGTGGTTTTAAATACGCTGCGAAGTTCAACACCGCTATAGAGTTCGAGATGTAGTTGATAAAAGGTTTATCTTACTACAATGTATATTATTTATTTTACTATTATAGAAATATTTAGAGTATATTAAACTTCAAATTGAATTGTTCATACAATTTTTGGTGACTTATTTGGAGGTTACTTACAGGATAAGACCCAAAACGCGTTCCATCACGCCTATAGGTATGCCCCTGACAATGACGCCATTATCTTACTACTTAGCACTAATATTGTTCCAAAATATTATAAAACCAATATTATTTTTTTAAACTCATTCAGTTACGTTGTAATAGTAAAGAAATAATGAAACTTGTAAGGAAAGATGTCACATTACCCACTTCCATCCCTTTCAAACGCATGTAAAGAGCATACTCTTAAAAAATCAATAAATGTAATAATAAACAAATTAATAGAAACAAGGGCGATAAGATACATTTTATCTTGTAATTTTATTTATCAGTCTAAGAATCCGAAAAAAACAGTGAGGAATATAAGAACTCTCTCTACATTACATAAAAGTTGTTTAATTTTTCTTATATCATTCGTATCTTAATACTCCACTCTTCCCAAAGTATACCATTCCTGGAGTAAATAGAGATAACAACATACGCTTCTTAAAATAGTGGGGAGGCGTGCAAATAATAATAATAATAATAATCTTTCACGTATAATTGATTACTTGTATAACTAACTAAATGTGAACCTCGATAATTGCAGAAAATAGTTATGTTAAAGAATAAAATAGTGATGGACACGAACCTGTATCTTTAAACTTCCCGGGACTACTGTTTTAAAGGATTAAGCTTTCAGAGCGCCAAAAATTTCGTCGATTCTTGATGCACCAATGTATTTTTTAGTGTTGATATTTATGTTATTTATGAAAACCTTTATTCAAGGAATTAAATATATTAACACTTCCCTGCATTTATATTTATGAAACGGTCGTGTTTGTTAAGTCCGAATTACTGAAGTGCCCACCTTTCTTTATACGAAACAGTCTCGTTCACGAACACTATACACGCAATAGTAGTAATATTCATCGCCCTAGAGTGTCAACCACTCTTTGCCAAAAGGGACCATACCATTCGGGAATCGTTCTATATAATTCCCTGCCCAAGAATATAAAAGATATTATGAAATTGAATATCTTCAAATCCGCGGTTAAAAACTACCTCCTGCACCAGTGCTTCTACACTGTAAAAGAATTTATTGATTTTAACAAAAGTTAAATTCGTCTTGTGCTTTATCACGCCATTGCTGTAGTACTTTTTAAACAACTTATAACAATTTCAAAAACTATTTTCTTGCATGATTGTGTTGTCTTATGGCTCATATTAATTTAGTTTTATGTGTACTCAACATTGGCACGTTTGTGTACATAAATTCTGTAGCCCCATCCTGGCCCGGGTTTTTCTCCGGTTTTCCTTCGGGTAGAGGCGGATTTATCATACAGGTTCTCTAGGCTTTGTCTAGGGGCGGGTCTATTGTAACAATAAATCGTGAATTTAGTGTTATTTCAATTTTTAAGCACTATACTCAGAATAATCTATAGTTCGATAATAACTTACATGTAATTTTTTGCTTAAAATTACAAACATATTGACATTCTATTAGTATTATAACTCGCAGCTAACTTTTTATCTTATCTAGGAATTTTTGCTGAATTTTTTGAATCCGCCTCTGCCTTAGGGCCCTTGATCGGAATTGATGGGATGGTCCCTTGCTTGCTTCCGGAGAGTAAATTAGTTTTTTTTCCCCTCCACGTGGTCATACGCAGTTTGTACTGTTTTTTGACAATAAATTTATTATTATTATGCACAAAACATATTTGTTATGCACAAAACCCGAATTCGGCCATTGGACGAAAAAAAACGACCAAAACTAGTTTTGACAGTAGCGTATATACATATAAAACTCTCAACTGCCTGAAGCAATTTCAACGAAAGCCCTAGGGAGGGGTGAGAAGGGGTTTATATTTAAAAATAATCGGAAAAGACAGCTATTAGTGTAGGGACCATAGTTATCGGAACCGCTGAATCTTGTACTAACGTTCCCGATGATACTCACGTCTACGATCAACCCTTATGTATTCCTACGGAAAGGGATGCTATTTTAAAGTTATAGAAAATGATATAGAAGTGCTCAATTCTCAATTTTCGACATCGCTGAGTTTAATAATGATATTCTGATATAGTGTAACTCAAAATTCAGCTTCAGTCGGTAGAAAGGCACTCCTAGCACCCCTTGGGGATGGGATAGGAAGAGGATGAAATTTTAAAATAAGCGGAAACGACTGATATTGGTGTTGAATACATTACTTTCGGAGTCACTGAAATAAATAGTAACATCCCTGATTCCGCATAAGTCCACGATCTTCCTTCGATCACCCCATCAACATAGGGAAGGAGATGCCATATAAAAATTAGTGAAAATGACAAATCCACAGTTTTTGGCGTCACTGAGAGGAAAGGTGTCACCCTTAATATAGTTTAAGTCTTAATTCAATCCCCATGGAAATGACACACTCCTTTATCCCCTAAAGAGAGTGGAAACGACATGAAACGAAAAAGAATTGAAAAGGACAGATTTTCATTAAACAAATAGTTTTCAGGGTTGCTGAGGTCAATAATTGATCAGTCTATGCTGTTTAAACAACATGGAGGTACGGTATCCTTGGAGCTAAGGGTGAGAAACAAAAGAAGGGAGGGACGTAAAAATAATGTGAAATTATCTGAATTTGAGTCAAATCCATAGTCTCCGTGGTTGCAGAGATGAATTATTAAAATGAAAGGGGAGGGTAGGAATGGTGTAACACGTAAAAATTATCAAAAATGATCGATGGAATTGTCGAGTTTATAATATTCGGGGTTGTTGAGACGAATTATTTTAATTTAGATGGTGGAGAACAGGGTGACATGTCAAAACTGTCGTAAATGTCTAATATTAGTTATGATACCGTAGTTTTCGAGGTCGCTGTGATGAGGAGTGACATTCTCGGAAACGTTGGAGATCACGAACAACCCCTATAACACCGTTCCATCCATTGGGAAATTATCGAAAATGATATATCAGAAAAGAATCCACAATTTTTCAACGTCGCTGAGTTGAATGGTAACATCCTGATATCGTGTAAGTCTAAATCCAGCTGCCATGAGAAATGACATCCCTTCCACCCCCACCCCCACCCTAGTCAGTGAGAGAGGGGTGGAAATAGGGTGGCATGATACAAAAATAAAAATCATTGATTTGCGTTCATTCTACAATTTTCAATGTTTCTAGATGAACAATTATATAACCAATGCCGTTATGTGGAAGTTCCAACAAACGGTATGTTTGGCACCTCTCTAGGTGGGGTTGGAAAGAGCGTGACGAGCAAAACGAATCGGAAATGAATCGATATTGGTGTCGAATCTATAGTTGTCAGAGTTTCTGAGATTAATTTTGGTAATCGGGATGGCGTTGAGTTTCTGACACGGTACATAGAGTAAAATAGAATTCAATCTCATCTTTCAATAAAATAAACGTAACAGAACTTTTATAAAACAAGTTTTATTTACAAAGTACTGTGCAAAAAAAATTGAAAATGAAAAAAGTAAAACTATAAAAAATATCCTTCCTTTGTGCATAAGCTTAGAAGGTGCATAAACATAGATATTTTTAAAGTATGAAATATTAATTTAAAAATCAAAGGGGTGGAGTGTCATAAATACTAATGCAACTTAAAATGTTTTGTAAAAATCCTCAATATTTTAAATTTTACATTGCATTCCCAAAATTTCAGAGACCCCTAAAACTACGATCTGAAAACTAATAGCGGCCACTTTTGATAATTGTTAGATTTCATACTCTTCTCACCCCCTACTCAAGTGGTGTATATCCCTCGTGGAGGGTGGCTGTGGGCGTATTGAGAGGGTCAATATACATCTGCGGTATCAAAAATGACGTATTCCACGCCAATATCTACAGCTTCCAATCAAATATTTTTTTCAATTATATTCACATGCTACCCCCTTATCACCCCGTCCCTGGAAGTAACAAAGTTGTCTTATCCCCACGTTGCTTGTTGTCAGATAGTCATCTGTGTGCCAAGTTCGGTTTCTTGTTGCTCCAAACATTCTGGAGTTGGCCCCATTTCAACCCTCTTGATAGATTTTCGTAAAATTGTACCATAACCATCTATTGTCTTGCAAACTACACGTCTCTAAAGTTACAACTCGATTGGAAACTTCTACCTGGCCGAGGAATATAATTACGAATTTGAAAACGGAACGACAACATACCCCCATTTAACTCTATTAGGGTAGATTTTCCTAATATGGTACCATAATCCATTGGCATGCAAACTACACACACACATTCATACATATATACATACTTACATCGAACAGAGCAAGTTAAATAAAAGCTTGTAATATATTGGAGATAGCGTTCTTTACCTGCCACGGTCAGTCCCTCCGGACGGGCACTGAGCCTCTATTCCTGATCCCTCAAAACAATGCCAAAAGACCCACTTTCTCGGGAGCACGGAGAAAAGGGAAAGGGAATGACGTCTCAGTACGGACTCCCGCGAACTGGAACAGAAACCCAGTTTTTATTCGGGCTGATTGTGGACTTTGACGTCTTCGAGAATGTTACTACTAATTTCAGCGGCCACGAAAACTACGATCTCAACACTAATATCGGTCACTTTCGATTACTTCACTCCTTATCATCACGAACACAAAGAATGTTGATTCCTTATAGATTCCCATATAGACTCGTGTATTTATGTGGCAATGAGGGTGTCACTTCGCTTCAGCGGTCCCAAAAATGATTTATTCAACACCAGTATCGGTCGTTTTTTGATTATCTTTATCTGCTCTCATTCCCATCATTCTTTCATACCCGAAGGGTGCTAGGGGCACATTATCCATAATGGGGACTGAATGTAAACTTATGAAGCTTCCGGTGTCCTTATTCTACTAAACGGCACCGAAAACAATGGTTTCAATTCAAATATCGGATTTTTTCATTATTTTTTCATGTTATCCCCTTCTCATCCCTTCCCTAGGGGTGCCAGAGGTGTCTTACCCCTTTCAGTGGTGGTTGTCCGATAGTAAATCATCCGTGTATCAAGTTTGGTTTAAATTGTTCCAGGCACCCTAGAGTTATGGAGGGACACATACGTTTAACATTCCAAGCCCAATTTCACAATGTGGATTTTCGTAAAATCTTTTCCAGGTGGATGTCTACACTCTAAAACGAACCGACGTTCCAAAATGGAACCTTCATGACTCAATATTATATTATTTTTATTGAAATTGAAAAATAATAGTGTACTGATTCGTGAAAAATTATTACAAATAAAAAATTACTACAATTTAATTTTAAATGAATAAATAACTTAACAAGTTTATGATAACATGTATTGTTACATTAAATTAAACATGACAAAAAGAGATTGAAACTGTTTCAAATCTGTCCATTTACTGTGCTTTGCTATAAAAAAATATTTATTTAAACATGATAACATACTCATCCCATGCTCAACTTTTATACATATGCATTAAATGGTTCTTGAATACGATATATTTCTTTTCAAAAAATTAAAAGTTCTGGTTTTTAATATTAAAAGGAATGTTTTTGAAATATTATTTCTTATGTGTTTTAACGTATTAGTTGCGCATAATATTAAAGTTTCAATCTTCGTCAAATACTTTTGAAGATAGAGATAATTAAAGATTTCAAACGCGTAGGAAATGGCGCGAATATACAAAATTTGATTATCAATAACTGTAAAACGGACAATCAGAACAATTTAACAACAGTCCCCACAACGTCGCTGAGAATTCAAGGCATTTTGCCTCCACATTCATTTTAGCACTTGTTTCGAGCTTCACCTACAGGTGGAAGAAATAATTTTTAAGTGAAGATATATCTTTCGTTTAAGCAGACAATAGCATATTGGCATCATTTCAGATGAAATTGTTGTAATATTAATCACTCGTCTCATCATCTACGCTTGTAATATCGGTAATCCTGTCGCCAGGGAAATGCCTCTGTAGTACGGTTAAAGGATAGATAATCTAATATAATCTCAACACTTATCTCCGCCAATGGCCGTCTACGGTCTGAGACTAAAATGATACAATATGTCTTCGCAGTCGGGTCATTTTCATCAGAAATGTCTATTTTCTCATTTCTGAGATGATGTAGCAATAAAAATTAAAACTCGTTCTTTTTACAAACAGAGTTGCTCTGCGCATACTTCGAGTTGTTAAGAGAAGAAATCTCCATACTCCCCTTTCACTGTTTCCCTCGTCTCTATATCTCCGCTGCCTTTGTGTTTCAGCGAGAGCCTAATAAACCAAAAACATTATTTATAAATATCCCCGAAGGAGAAATAAGAGCTATTGAAGGTTTCGAATAAATATTTTTGATATATCACATCAAAATCTATCACAAATTAGAACTCCCCATTTCAACACCGAGTACACACATTCATTTTCATTAGAGCGTTGTTTAAAACATGTTAAAATTTAGATCAACTAGTAGAAAAAGTTCATCAATAAATAAACTACCGTTTTCTTAAAGAAATGAAGTGTACTACAACAAAAACATAAAAACGAAACCACTTACCATGTTTTAATGGGGGTGAAAAATCCTTCGACTGCTATTGCTCCTCACACCACGCGGCTCTCAACTGAACGGATTAATGGAATATCAGTCACACTTACTATCCTAATGTTATTTATAAACAAAATAACAGTTTCAAAATTGTTTTGATGGATAGAGGGCTTTACAAGAAAAATGTTTTAAAATATTGTGATTTAAACATCGTTTCTGTAAACTGAAAACTGTCTTCAGAATTTTGTTTCAAATCATCGGAATACAGACAAACGAGAAAACGGACATTTTTTAATGACTCGTATAGAATGTTCAAGTGTTAACGAACGTTTCGAAGCAGCATGGTCCATGTTATAGTACGTATTCGTGCACAAACAAGATTTGATTAAATATATGCAATATTACAGAATTGATAAAAATCTTGTTTGACGAAACAAAACAAAACAACTATAATATCTAACGAATTTTCTCAGCTTCTTAGCTATTTTGTTCAATTAAAAGTGTAAACTCATAGGGAAATTCTAATGATACTCTATCCGTTCATTGAAGTATTTTAGGACATCCTTCAGTGAAAACGTACTAAGAAATAGCACGAAATAATGTTTTTAACGAATCAGACAATTACATATCGTGTAACCTATTTTCATGATAAATCTATTTAATCGATGTAATCGAAGACTTTCTCGGACGTTCAGTCCAATAAATTATATTTTTAATTATTTTGATGCTATGTATAACGTACTATTTATATTATATAGACAATTCAATGTAATGTTCCGAATTAAAAAGTATTAATATTTCTTAAAAATAGTTTTTAATTAATATTTATTTCATGTTTTTTTCATGATAAACTATAAACAAATTTCAATTACATCAATTTTCTCGTATTCAAGTTTCTAAAGTTAAGCGTGATAAAGTGGTGTTTTGATTAAACATTGAGCTCTCGCACGGGCGGCAAATTTGTTAACAAAACATATATATTTTTGAAAACAGTTTATTTAAAATCTCGTGTACTTTTCGCCCCGATGTTTGTGAAAATGATACTCGAGAAAGGGCAAATTAGGAACCCATAACTCATCAAAACGTGGTAAGTGGAAATGAATTACTCACACATTAAGAAAAGAAACCACTTCTTTCAAAAAAGAAGAAAACAGGCAGTGGTCTGGTATAACCCAGAACAGAGTTTGATCGAGGACGTTAAGGAAAAGAAACACGAAAAATTAAGTAAGAAAAACCGGTCGAGTTTCAAGAGAAGTTACGGCCTTGGCACCTAACCGTTGGAAGTCCTGTGCTGTGAAGTACAGTAGAAGGAATGGAGGTTTAACGGTATATTAAATCATAACAGAGAATGGTAGTGATTTCTCAGATCTTAATTCTACGGTGTTTTAATGTCGGTTGCTTCACCTCATCAGGTGACAATGATTGAATGGAAAGAACCGTGAACATGGAAAACAGTAATTTGTATAAATTTCAATTTCTTGACTCAGAAATATTTCAGTCATAGAAAGCTAATTAATCAAATTTTGCCAGAACGAAACGTAAATTCTTGCAAATTTGAGTCACATTCTAAGATGAATTTAATTCTTTCAGGGGGTCATACTAATGTTGTGAATGAGGAAATGATGCTGGTAGTGTGTACAAAATGACAATTATCACGCATTGTATCATGCTTTATTCAGAAGCACTTTCATCTTCTTAAATCATCTGAAGATACATTTTTACCGTTTAAATGTTGAATGAATATTTGATGGCACATCTCTTCAAAAAGGGATCGTTATGGTTTAACGTTGTTTACTTATAATCTGCGACTGCGGAAGTGTACGTTCTTGAAATAATTTATGCAGTTGCTTCTACACAAATTTATTAAAAAACTTGAAGCCATTTGAATTCCTTACTTTTCATACGCTTATTGTTCTCAAATGGTGCGACAAGAGGAAAATTTAGAAGTAGTGACTTCCGTGTATAATACTCACAAAATTTCCTGCTAAGAAACTAAGCATGGAGAAGTGTCATCAGTTTTTCAATTCAGTAATAGCGAAGTACTCGACTAAAACAAGAATACTGATTTATGTAAAACATTTACAGAAGTTCTAGTCACCTTGGTTAACCAAACTTTACCAAAAAACACGGCAACGGAACGTGTAGCTTTTTCGTTGAAGACACATGCACATGGAGAGTTTGAAAATAAATGCGTTACCTTTCTTTGGAAACTACTCGATTGTTTAAATAAATCAACGAATAAATAAAAATTATTTATTCACTGAGCATGTTTTACGAAATTGACGAATAGTTTTATCTCTATTTATAAGCGGCGTTATCCTGAATGACTGATTGTTTCTTTACCAACTCAAAGAAAAATCTATTTGAGTTGGGAACTTGTTTTTCTTTTTGTATATTGTATATGCTCACTAAAAAAATATTTTTCGAAATTGAAATTTTATAAGGAGAAATAAGGTGAAAAGTGACCTTTCGAATTTTAGCTATTTTCACTGCATTTCATGCACTAATTGAGACATCATCTCGGTTTTCGCACATTAACATAAAATCAAATATCTTGGGAATGGGAAATCACTCTGCTTTTGACACATAAAGCAATTAGGAATTATAACGACATTATTATAGTTGTATGGGAGATCCCCACGTTTAAGGTTGTACTTCGTAAGACCTTGTCAAAAGTTAATGGGCTTAATGTAGTTCATGAACTTCACTATTGTGGAATGTTATAGTTAGATTACTCATGTAGTAAAATTTGTTTCAAACTCGCTTGATAATTTTGTTTCAACATTTTAAATTAGCGTATATGGTTGTACATTATGAAAATCCATTCGAAATTTTCAAACTTTTGATTGTAACTGTACCTGGATCGTAACTTACACAAGAAAATAATCTTTAAATTTAAACTACTCCGAAAAATATCAAACTGTGACAATAATACTTCTTTAAAACATTAGATCACTTGGGATATGTCACGTGTATTAAGTTATGAATTTCAATATAATACGAACTAACACGTTTTACTTTACACTTTATTCGCGGCAACGCTGCAGTTTACTATGAATTACAAAGTTGGTAGCTTTGTAATTCATAGCTGAGCTTGTTACTTGTAAATAACGCGTAATTAAACAAAAAATATTGAGCTTACTTCCAATGTTGATTATTTGATTAATGTCTTTAAAATCATCTTGTTTTATGTGGAAGAGCAAAGAAGTATCTGAAAAAATATTCCATCTACAAATAGCTTAAAGTAATTTATTTCAATTTCAATTTGAAATAATCAATAAATAAATAGTCTCATCTCTTTGAATTATCATGGTGTTTTCATACTTTCGAGCTTCCAGTGAATAATCACAAACAGTTTTAAGAAATTCCGGCATTTGCTTACACAGGTTTTTTTTTCTTCAAGATAAAGTTAAAAATTCATGAAATCCTGTTAGAGACCACGTTAAATTGAAGTTGTAATAACTTCCAAGCTATTCTAGTGAATGTCATGCAACTTGGTTCACTTGTTAACAGTTATAATATAAACAAGTTTACAAAATATAAACAAAATCTAATTTTTTTTAGTATATCTGTTCTAAAGAGCGTCTGGGGGTGAAAACACCAAGTGAGCTAGTTAGAGTGAAACCCCAAATATGAGTCAGTGGATAAAACGAGTAGAAGTAATAGTAGATACTCAGATCGTAGTAAGGTTATGTTTTATAAAAAATGGAATAAAGGGATAACAAAAATAGGCATACGTGCTTCCGGGCGTTACGCGTAATAAATGTGGTTTGTAAGCACTCAAAATTAACCAAACTTATCCTAAATATTTTAACTTCATCTATACATAAACTTATCGTATATAATACTGAGATGTACAAGAATAACTAAATTACTTGGAGACTCCTGTTCTGGATGAATTGCACGGTAGGGCGGTAGGATGACGTGTGTTTTGTTTTTGCGTTCTAGGTCCAATGACATGCGAGTTTAATGAATACGTTTAGCGTTCTTAATAAACACTTTAAAGAATATACTTCGTCTGCTATCAATTAATATGTTTTATTTGTCTAAATGGATAGTTTCTTTTGACCCGTACTGAATGAGAAAATTAACCGGGAAAAAGTCCAAGAATATTGAAGATTTAAATGAAATGAAACGTCTAATGAAAACCTCAATGCACGTAGTAAAATTTGGATTTTTCAAGTTTTGTTAATTTTTTGTTTAACTATCGGACACTATCCAAATAAGCAACTAACCGAGATTTATCCTAATTGTAATTAAATTCCATCTTTTTTCGATAATATGGTACATCACATTAAAAAAAACAAAAGTTACGGTAACTGACGTGATGAATGAAATATCATACACGGTGATATGTGCTTGCAGGTTCGTAGTGGCCGTTGCTTTGAAACACGTAAGGCCTGATTTCCCTTTCATCAGCGACACGGCGAGTCTGCCTCCAGAAAGTAGCATCTTCAGCCAGTGCATAAATGCTGCTTTTATACTAAGTGAGTCTCTTATGTTTCAAGTGGAAAATGAAGTCACCTGACGACGACTTCAACATAAAGTTGAAACGTTGTGTACTTAATAGCTCAAAACATGTAGTATTCGTCCATCATAAGTTCGTAAGTCTAAAATTATTTATTTATGTTGTATGTCAAATTTAAAATGTTTACGAAAAATTGGTGAACATCACGAGGGACGCTATGAAATATAGCTGCAACTATAATACGTACATTGTGGAAGAGTGAAAGCGTTCTCATATAATTAATCTGGACACCAAGTATTTTGCGAAGCATTTCAACGCAAAATTTGAAATGTAACACATAGGGTTCATCTGATTCTTGAAGTTTTATATTCTCAAATATTCTATAAACCTTTTACTTTTATTTTTTTATATTTTGTGGGATAGGATGAGTATATCCTGTTAAGCGCTAATAATAAGCAGCAGTAAATAATAAGCTGCTTACGGAAAAAATAAAGCGTTATAAAATTTCACAATAGAGACAACGTAAAATTTTTTCTGATTTTGAAAATGAAGAAATTATAATTAATATTTTATACTCATATGGGGTTTTGGGGGATAATTTAAAGTTCATGTGTGAAAACCAGACTGAGACATGTTTATAGAACATACTCTTAAGATAAAACGTAAGTTTCCGAAGAATTACGTTATTCGGAGAATAAAAGCTACAGTGAGAAATAAAATAATGAAATGTAAGTAAATAATATTGTGATATTTATATCTTCACAAATACTTACGTTTACAGATCAATATATGTGGTGGCGTATAGACAGAACAGTTTTTATTATTTTTAAATTAACTTACATTCATATTTTAGTGGCTCATAAAATATATATGAAGGGTTTTTTTGTATTTGTCATCATTAATGAATATACTTTAAAATGTGGCATATTTCTTCTGACCTCAATACACGAACAATGCATATTCTAAAAATGAAAAACAATAGGAACTCTAAGACGAATAACTTTATATTTATACCTTATTGTAAGTTAAAATATTCGAATATCATTATATAGTAAATTAATTTGAATAAGTGCATATTCCCAAGTATTTTTATTATCAGTTTAGAGTTTCGTGTTCGGATCATTGTGAATCTTCTGCATGACATTGCCCTTGTAGTGTTTCTGTGTGTTTACTTCCGATATCTGCACGTGGAGGAATGCAACCGCATATTGGAGCCACGGATACCAAAAAGATGTAACACCACATCATTGGTGCTGGGTGTCATGGGGAGCATCGGTTTGGACATCGTGTCAAATTTTCAAGAGATTCACGTGTTAGCTGTGCACCTCTTCGGAGCGCTTTTATGTTTCACGGGAGGCACTTCATACGTTTGCGTTCAGGTGAGTACATGTAACTAAATAAAACATTATTTGTACTCTCTCTCGCCGCACTCGAGCACAGTGAACACTCCTTGCACCCCAAGGCAAGGGGATGCTATGTACAAATTATCGAAATTGATTGGTATTCAAAGATAGGAGATCAAAGATTCAGGGGTCGCTGAGATTCTACTGGATGCTGCTTAAATCCATGATAATCCCCATATACATCAGTACTTCAGGGAAAGGTGACGTTTAAAAATTATCGAAAGTGGTGGATATCAGTGACGAGTTCAGAGTTTTTGGTGTCGCTGAGATGAATGGTGTCACCTCTTATACCGTTTGTATCACTTCAGCATCCATGAATGATAAGACATACCTTACGGGATGTCCACCTTGAAGGGAGAGCAGAAAGGAGATGACACGAAAAAGTAATTGAAAAGGACTGATTTGCATCGGATCCATAGTTTTCAGGGTTGCTGAGATTTGTAATTATACCATCAATGTCGTGAAGTTAGAGGCTCAGACTATGTAGAGGTACGGATCCCTGAAAGTTGTGTAAAAATTATTTAAAACGCTATATTAGAGTCAAATGGCTTTTCTGAGATGAATAATTGTACTCCCGATGACGTTATGTGACAGTGCAAACCGCACGACAAGGAGCACGACATCCCGGGTGGGGATTCGGAAGAGTATAAAACGAAAACTTACTGAAGGGATTGCAGGCAGCAAGCGCCCTCTCAGTACCACTCACTCGTGAACATGGGAACTTTGCCGGAAGACTCCCATCTTCCTCGAAGCATCTGCCCCTTAGGGGACTTACATCTAGTAAGTACGTGTTTGGCAAACACGGGGCCTCGAGCTGAGTCTGGCATTACTTCCACTGACTTGTGCTATGCTCCTTGCTTTCTCTTTCCTGACCTTCCTTGACCGCCTCTTGTTCTTTTCGATCCCGACGCTATTAGGGCTAGAGTATCTTTCATTTTCCTCATTTCTTATCCCCCCCTCATTTTTTGTCCTCAAAGGTTTGTTTTGAGATATGTTTTGGTATGTTGTAATTCAGGAGGGTTTTAGTGGGTGTGGTTGTCATTCGGCGAGTCCCACACGCGGAGAGAGTCATGTTGGCTCTCCCTAGTGCGTAACTGCATTTCCCTACCTGTACAGAATTTTAGGGTTCTAATGACCTCGATGTCGACGAGCCGTAAAGCCCCACAAAAAAAAATCGAAGCATCTGGGTCGCATTGAATCGAGTGCGAACGCTCAGCGGTAGGTGCGGCGACTGACTCCATAGGTGGGGCATGCGTGAGACTCCGCTGTGTGACTGTGGTGAGGTGAAACAGACTATGACCCACATCATATCTGATTGTCCTCTCAAAAGATTTGCGGTAAATATGAATGACTTTGTTAGTGCTACGACGGAGGCTGTGGGATGGCTTAAAGTTTAGACATTAAATTGTAATATGCAATTTGTGGTATGCCATTATAGACCCACTGTATTTTTACGTGCGTTTGTGTATTTCATGCAAGTTGATGTATTTTGTTTTATTATGTACGCAGCCATACGCTAAATAAGTAAATAAACCGAATGTGACCGATATTAGTTTCAGTCATTTATAGTGTTCGATGTTGCTGATATGAAATTTTTCACTTCCAATACCATTGAATGTTAGTTTAGACGACTGTTCGTTTTATTCAGTGTTAAAGAAAATCGGATAAGTAAAAGCAGGCAACACCGGACGATCAACCAGGATATAAATTTCATCGTTATTGAGGATAGACACGAATGCTAGCAAACCACTAACGTTTAAGGGTAACATTATCACTGTATACCAATTGGGACATAAGAAATAATAAAATGAGACATTACAAAATTCACTTGAGAAACGTTCAGGGCAATCAGCTAGTATAAACAAATGTTTTAATACGAATGATATGTCCTAAGTGATCAGCGCCCTCAAAACTATACAGGAGCAAAATATTGCTACTTCTCCAAAACGCCCCGGGTAGATAATTTTTAACGCTTAATAACTGGACTATAATGGAATCTAATATAATACACTCTGTTCCTATGTTTTGGTTTTCTGCAATAATTGTTACCTGCGATAATCACAGTGTAAATGAAAAACATTCAGAGGTAATTGAGTTAAAATGAGGAAGAGTATCGTTCAAGACTCCCATCGCCCTACGCACCTCCTACATCCGAGTGATACGTGCTACCCCCCTGGGGGTCCTTAATTAAAATAGAATCAATTTCGGTGTCTCCACCTTGAAATTGATTCTATTTCAATTAACCACTTAAAGATTTTATTTACTGAATTTAACTATTTATCTCTCTTCGGCGTCTCACTCGCTTGGTCTGTAGCGTGTCATCTACAATTATAACTAGGATATGAAATTTGAGCCAGGATCATTCATGTTATTGAAACAAAGCAACCAACTTAACCATTATTTAATCTACTAACTAATCTATTACATTACAAATGATCGACCAAGAATATGATAACCAGAAGCATCTGAGCGATACTTAGTAATCACGCACAGAGCAATAAAAATAGATCACAAAAACATTGATCCAGTATCGGAAGGGTACTTGGTCGAAAAATACTATAGCAAAAATAAGAAGTTTACGAAGCGCACGTCGTCACATACCCTCCGGAGCGTGCGTCTCCACGACACTACAAAAAAAGAATTTCCAAGTACCAAACATAGCTTCACTGCTTTGCGTTTGCGCGTTCACCGTCTCGCAAGAATTCAAGATGGATGTCTTGGGGGGGGGTGTGCAAATTAAAATAAATTTATTATGGTGGCGAGATTGTTGTTTGTTCTTATTGGTTGGTTTAAACCAAAGTTACACAGAAGTTTCTCTGACAGAGTCCCACGCCTCGAGAATGCAAGCCAAGTTCTAGGGCGGAAGCGGAATATTGGGTGTCCTGCGTGCAGCCGTGAGGTTGGCGTCACCACCACTCGTGCACAGGAGTAGAAATAATAAAGAAATAAGAATACGTTACAAAATTAATCATGGCCATCAAGTTTTATATGGGGCTGTAACACGAGTACTTTTAATATGTTGTTCTCGACATCTGAATGAACAATAGTGTTTCCAAATTTTTCTATTATATTCCTATTACAAACAAATTTTTGCCTTGATTGACTGAAATATACAGGGGTATGAAAGCATTCTTAATACGTTAAGTTTTACATTCAAAATAAGCTACACAAAATGTTTACGCTTAACAATAAATGATTGTGTGTTTTTTGCATTCACATTATAATTTAAACAACATATTTTGTGACACTAACGTTTTTTTTTAGTTTTCATGTCAAATTTCAAATTAGGTAAAATAACATTTAAAACAAATACATATTCATTCTATACTGTAGGTACTTGTAATGCCTTCGAAGACTTGAGACTATTTATGATTTATGTTCTAAAATATATCCAAAAAATAAATAAAACCATCTCTAATACCTAGATATAAGAATATAAATAAATGAATTTTAAATTACTCTTTTATTTTCTAGTCATATATCTCGTGGAAGCTGTATCCAGAAGTAACAAATCGTTACATCTTATGGACAAGAATTTTAATCGCTGTATTTTGTGTCATCCTCACGGGTATCACTGCTATATCAGCTGGAGTGGCAATTGTGCTATTCAGAGGTAAGGACCATTGTTGTTATATTTATTTTCCTATTTCTTACTTAATTTATAAGACTTCGTGGTTGTGAATGCTTCCGCGACCAATCCGGGTTCCACGTCGCATTATTTAAAACTAACGTTTCGATCATCTTTCTGTGCTCTTCCTCGGAGCAATGCGAAGAAGCCAGATGTATGGAGAAACCACTATTATTCCCAACGCAGACTAATATCGTAATTCCCTTTGAAGTTAACATTAAAATCTGGGTCTTCATACATATTCAAACATAACCTACCCCTCTATTTATCAATCTAATTAATAGTATTTTTAGTAATTTACTTATCTAATAACTATGGTACAAGTGATGATTACTTTGTAACAAGTGGCTAGCCCGCTAGTCTACAAACATAATTTAGTTCGACCCTCATGAAAAAATGTATTAAGATCCCTGAAATGGGAGATTCGTGCCCGGAGTTTGCAATAGCGAATGGTTTGTATCCCCCCAGCAGAGTGTGACTTTCCCCAGCAGCTCAAATTTTTTTCCACTCCCCTCCCTCAATAGGGTTAAGGTCATATGAATACAATTAGGGTTTTAACACAATTTAGGGTACGGAAGGTAGCTTTTACTAGATCCATCAAGATACGTAAAGAAAAGAATAGAGAGTTCTTGCATAACGTACAAGCTTCCTAGCGTATATGTTACGTTGATGACGCTAACTGCGTAACGCACACGTGGATAGTATATATAATTGCGTAACGCACACACTCGTATAACCGATGCATTTTGCATAGCGTACCTTCGACTCAAATCACACTGAAATTCTTAAACCCAAATAAACTACTACTGTGCAAGCGTACAGAAGTAGAACTGTACTATATGTACACCTACACACACAACCAACAAATATCTCGTATACACTCTCAGATATCAAAACCAGACCATAATCCTCGATGATCTCTCTCACTAGCGTACATTAAGATCACACGCAAACACAGGTGCTGTAACGTACTACGCTAGGAGCGTTAGTGTACGCAGAAGTAACTTGCACGTGAATAGTGCTCTCAGGTACGCTATGCAAAAATTCCCTAATGTTAGAGCTTAAGAAGAGACAAAATCTGATCGTTGTCATGATTCATTTCGTTTCTTTTTGGAGGTAAATAAAAGAAAAAAAGACGTAACGAGGTACAACGACCATGATGCCTGCAGAGTCACCGCCAGAGTAGATTTCTTTAATCCATATATAAATGTGTATGAGAAAAAGTTTCTGTCTGTTTGTTACTTAATCACGACTAAACCAGAAAACCGATCGTGATGAAATTTAGCAAAGAGATAGTTTAGATGCCCATAATGAACAAAGGCTAACTTTAATTTTTTTAAATGTGTGGTAAGAAAGATAGAAATGGGTTTTGAAAATTAAAGTCGAAAAATTGAAAGAAAAAAAAAGAGTTATATTCGCTTACGCAGCCTAAACGGTTACATCTCGTTAGAGATAGGTGACAAATATTGTTCACCTCCAAGAGTTCTACAAAAAGTCCGCGGCAACATATGTCTATCTACTAAGGTTATCGAAAAAACGTTGTGAAAAATAGAAGTGTTGAAATACTTCAATTTAAGAAGGAAAAAATCAATCTTCATCAATGTTAATGGCTTCTTTGTTTTGTTCATTTACAAAGATACAATCGTCTTTTAATCGTAAAATATGGACAAATAGTTTAGATTTTACAAGAGTTTTAAAGTATGGCATCTCTGATCCGAAGGCAAGCCTCTGTGCGCGTGCTAATTGCTACTTTGAGAGCGCTCGATTTAATTTACAATGAAATTATCTTACGTAAAAGAAATTCTGGAATTTCACTGTTTAAGTAAACACTCGTCGGATGGTAACCTAATGCAATTAAATAATCTAAATATATTTAGAAGCGAAATAACACTGACTGACTGACTGACTAATCACGAAATCTCAAAAAACTACAAACCCTACAAACTTGAAATTTGGCACGTAGATAACTTTTAGGGTATAGACGTCCGCTAAGATTTTACGAAACTCCACCTCAAAGAGGGTGAAATGAGGGTTAAAATGTTTATGTAAGTATTCCATGTATCCTACCATAACTCTTGACTGTCTCGAGCAATTTCAACCAAAATTCATACACATATGACTGATATTTACAAGAAGTACTGTGAGGGTAAGATCCCTGGCACCCCTTGGACAGGATGGGAAGAGGGTGACGTTTGAAAATAATGGAAAAATCCTATAACATATTTGAAACCATTGTTATCAATGCCGTTGAGATAGATAAGAACGCTCCCAATGTTTTGTAAGTTCACAATTAGTCCAAATTAGAGATATTAAACCTTTAGCATTATTGGGCTAGGGGTGGAAACGTGGTAGGTTAAAATGATCAAAATCGTACGATATTGGTGCTGAATACGTCTGTTTTGCGGTCGCAGAAGAGGAGATTCACACCCAATGTCGCTAAAGTCCACGATCACCTCCAATGATCGAATATAAGGTCCTTTGGTTAAGGGATGAAATGTAAAAATAATCGAAAATGACGTATATTAGTGTGGGGGATCATAGTTTTTGGGGCCATTGAGATTATTAATGACATTTTCGAAGATGCCAATGTCCAAAGTAAGCAACGTATACTCTTTTCACCCCAAATGTAGGGGATGCTATGTTCAAATTATCGAAAATGATAGATATTAGTGACGTGTTCACAGTTATCAGCATTGTTAAGTTGATCGTAACATCCTGTAATTATGTAAGAATATATTCAGTCCCCATGGGAAATAAGACACTCCTAGCACCCCCTTGGTAAGGGTTTGGGAATGGGTAGACATTTCAATATTATCGAAAGTTACAGTTATAAGAGTGGAGAACAAAGTTATTGGGGTCGCTGAGATTATGAATGACATTTCCGATGCTGCTTAAATCCAAAATCAGTCCTACAAACCCCAGTACTTCAGGGAAGGTAATGACACCTCAGTATGACAAGTTCAGAATTTTCGGTGTCGCTGTGATGAATGGTATCATCCCTATAAGAAATAATGAAGCTGGAGGCACAGAAATCATGCGACCAATGCTGCGGCTCAGCTAGTATCTTATAAAGACTTTGTGAAATAATTAATCAGACTTGAAACTAGTCTAAGTTTTTAATTAAAAGGTTCCGTTTCGTATTGGAATGACTCTTAGTTTTTACAATCATATGCAATGAACAACAAGAAAATTATTTTTTTACAATAGTATAAAGTAGTATATGATTTAGATTAAGATAAAATGGTTAATGAATAATGTATTTCTAAAACTTTGCTAAATTTCGGAAATTACCGAAGGCAAACAGAACCCTTGTGGTGCACCCATTTAAATGGGTAAAAGGGTACTTTCCGTGAACCCACTTAAAAGGGTACGTGGACCCAATTAAAAGTTTGCGAGGAAACATTAAAGAGGTTGCGAGGGCCTATATTAAAGGGTCTATAGATAATCAAGCAAATTGCACGAACGGCAATAATGAATATATCAAACACTCTGATGTTTTTTTCAATTAACTTGTTAAAATAGTTTCAAAGCACAAAGAGTCATTTTATTATACTGGCAAAAGTAAATAAAAATAATATACCTTAGCCGGATTTGAGCCTGCGAGCAAACTGTTTGAGGGTGCTCTGAATACGCTACCATTTTTGTGACTCATGAAGAAATAATTATTTTTAAAGATTTATAAAATATTATAACAAGAAGACAAACGATCCTTCTGCGAAATATAACCATGTTAGATTGTCTTTTTTATTACAAAATTCATGGCTTGCTGGCTAGTTAGCTGCGACGCTGTGTATCGCTGTTGCCACAACTTGGGCAAATATATTCAGCCATTTATTTATTTTCTTTAGTTTTACAATTATATTGTTGTTTAGAAAATATTTATCAACAAAATTAAATTTAACTCTCATTTACGGTACGTGTCAATATTACATTACAAGAGTACAAGGATTTTAAGAAGTAAAATATGGAAAAATGTATAACACAATTGCATGCTGAATTTGCGTTATCAAAGAGTTAAACTCAAGAACAAAGATTGTTTTATTATTCCCTATATTGAATTGCTGACTAGGTATAGTGATGCAATAAAAATTATTTGGAAATAATTGATCTTCATCCTCTATTGTTGATCAGTAAATATATTACTGTGACAGTTTTTCTTCTACTATTATAAGTGAATACGTCCTCAAATACTTTTTGTTTTTGGGTGGGAAGAATTGTGCGCACCTATTTAAAAGGGTGTGTGAACCCATTTGAAAGTGTTTCGTTCGCCTTGGGTAAGATTATATGCGTTAAACAGCTACGTGCAACGGTTGCATACCTAGACTTCTTTAATATGTTAATAACTAATATTTTTGAACGTATCAAACTTTGATATACTGTGAAGATTCATATATTTTAAATTGAATAATTATGGTTCACATGGGAACTACCAAAAGTCTAGAGTTTAATTTTCACGATCCCTTTTAATTTTCACGATCCTAGACAACAAATACACAAATGAAATCTAATTTTTATATGTTAGTATGATATGATGATGAAAATGACATTTATCATATATGACGTATATCATACAAATCACATACTATCAATGACATATCATACACTTATCAAATGCATTTTTATGTTTAGTATGATATCAGCCGTTGAAAATATTTTTCAGATTTGCTATCACCAGTGGTAGTTAATTAGATAATTAACGTTCCTTTAGTAGCTTTATCATCCTCAGTACCGTCAGCTATTTTTAAAACTAGTCTCATTGTTATCTAGGTGATAACATCATCCAATGGAGACCTGAGCATGGTGGCTGGGAACCGCGACTGACGAGTGCTATAGCAGAATGGCTTGTTGCTATTTGCTACTGCGCTTACTTTACTACTTTTGCGTCTGAATTCCGAAGAATGACTCTTCAAGAATCACTTGTTCGAGTAAGTAAAGTATTATACAGGGGTTCGCCCAAAAGGATTGAATGGGAGAAATGTGATTATTCGAATTTTCCCTATTCTTTCGATCGTTTTCATAGATAAACGTTCCTAATTCAATTATCTGGAAATTGGTTTCTGAGTTTTTTGATATTTTGTTTTTGATAGGTGCAAAGGAGTAGATACGTTTCGTAGAGTATTTCGTTAGCGCTAAGATATGGTGTACTACTTTCACTATATTTCACGAACTAACTCAAGACAACTCGTTTTTGAAAATATTGTTAAATGAAATATGTAAAAGAAATTTCTGTTTTTTAATGTCAATTTCAAATCGGTGAAATGGATTCAGCTTTCTAGAATGGAACCTTGAATGCTTATGTAAGGTTTCACTAAGGAAGGATATTTAGAAATTCTAATTTAAAAAGGGAAAGTAAAATATGTTTTCACGAATTTGCTGAGTCTCACGAACCAACTAAGATCATCACGGTTTTTTATAGCAATCCTTTTAGGTCTACTCTCTTTTTATGAGAAAAAGATACTCTAAATTTTAACGAAGGGTACATTTATGTAAATATGTTCTCCAAATTATAACGAAAGAAAAACCGTATCACAACAGCAAAAACTCCCGTACGAAACCGGGCAGTCAGAGCATATCAGAATTATGACGTTTCATTTTTTCAAGAGTTGTTCGCAAGAAAGCGTCTTCTCAATGTCATTTTTCCTGAAAATATGTTTCCTTCCTTGAATAATCATCATGTAAAAAAGATTGTTCTGTGGGTGCGTATGACTCACTGAAACGGATGTTTCTTGTCCTTGCCTATATAACTCTCTATCAACAGTGAAATATTATCTCTTTCGAGTGTGATTGGTGTAAATGCAGAGAGGTATGTAGAGGAAACAATAAGTTTATAAATATTTCTTTTTTAGGTGGAGTTGAAAGAGTCAGAAGAAACTGTATCCGGGCAAGTTATAGGTTCGAGCAAATTATAGGTCACAATTTTTTTCATCCAATTCATCCAATTCATCCATCATCTATAGTCTAAATGTGTAGAATAAAAAAGAACTTTTTGATACCAGTGAGATGACGCATTCAAATTTACATGTAATTAAAAGCAGTTTTCAAAGGCTCGAATTACTTCGCTCGTTGATGTGAATGGAGTTTCTTCAATTGTCACTAAAAATGCAGATTCATCAGAAATTTCATTGGTTACATGATGATCACTCTTAGGTCATGAAAACAAGAGAACTGATATCGAAATTATCAAACTATTTTCTATTATTATCTACAAAAAGAAATGTTAAATAAATATAATGATACTTCTATTTAACAGAAATAACTGACGAAGCTAAGTTGAAAAGATATTGTTTTCATGAAATGAATGGTTAGCTGACATTTACGTGTAAAATATTTCTAATCACATATTTACTAAAAATAATCGTTATAAAATGTATTACATAAAATATTTTAATTCATGCATTGGATAACTATGATTTCACTAGCCATAAAGATAATTCAAAATAAGCTCGATCGTTTTAACACGGATAAAAAATCTGTATAAAATATTGATAAAAAATGGATGTCATTAAAAATAGTGTAAATTATTACACAGTTGTGAAGTATACTAGCTGAACCTGTGCAAATAACTTACACATAAGATTATGCAGAGATGTGTCAAATTCTTATCTTGAATTGGAGTAATTTATGTATGGGATCATTTGATGGTATACGCGAATATGATAACCCGACGGTTTAAGTAAACAACTGTGACATCATATTTCAAGCATTATGGGATAATTAAAAAGTTACTCCATAAAAACTACCGCAAACGTGGACTGGAATCCATTAATAACCACTAATTAATAGCATTTGACTGGGGACTACGATAGTCACACGAATGTCTTCTTTTCATGAACATTGATGTAACTCATATAGTAGAGGTTATTGTTTCGCAGTTTGTTGAATTCTATTGCAAATGAACGAGTTATACGAAATGCTTGAAATAGTACGTATTTAGTAATGTCTTAATACGTACGTTGGTTTTAACACCGTATACGCAAGGAGTCTAAATAGTTTTTAAAATGTAAGAAGGTATGGTGTAGTTTTATTGTGTAAAAATACGAAAATCTGACTTTCCACATTTTGAAGGATCGCAGAGGTAGTCAATGTTTTGCAATAAACCCTCAAAATGAGAAATTTGCGATTTTCATGATTTTTTGATCTAGTTTTTGATCCTAGACACGTTAAATAAGTGAGTGGTAGATCTTAATAAAACCTATAAAATGAGACGTTGTAGGTTCAAATACATTCGTTGGTGCAAATATCTCAGAAAACCGATGTTTTGTTTCTTCGTAAGGTTATTGTCAAAAACTACTCCGTTTTTATGGTTTTAAAAGGTGGTTCTTGTAATTTTAAAAAACGATACCATTGCGAACTGTACGTTACTTAGTTGTGTGCGTGCTGTTCTGGTTGGAGGTAGCAGGCGCTGATACAAGAGGGGGGATCAAGGGGGTCATGACCCCCCCCCCCCCCGAAAAAGAAAATCGCACAGAGAATGAGTTTCTAAACGCGGAAAAGAGTTTATGTTTTTCAAAGACGTTGACGCATTTGAACGATTTTTAATCAGTAATTAGTACTACAGTATATTTGTAGAAACGATTTAGCAACCCACAACGTGCCTTGATTGTGAGAGTGGGTGTTGATGTGCATGACAGATGATACGCTCGTGGGAAGAGAGTCGTCGTCGGAGGTCCATGAGTTACGAATGGCGGTTGTGTTTTAGCGGAACGCTTTGCGATGTTATTCTGCTCCATTTGTTATCAAACGAGGGTTCTCATAAGCAGACTGCTGCCATGATGAGATAAATAAAAATCTTCCATATAAATTATTTTAATTTGAGACCAATCCCTCGCTCTTTGATCAGTATTATTTGTTTACATTAGTAGTACACTGTTCAATGTCACCAGCCCGTGGCGGAAGAATGAACAACCACTGAATAGAACGCGAACGTTACCATGAGGATGGAAGTATAAAATCTACTACACGAACGTGTGCCATCGTAACTTGACATTGTGTATAAAGAGAAAATATTAGCCATGTTTTCACAGTCCCAGTCGTATACAGCACTTGTACTTAAAGTTTTAAAAACCGCAGCTACAGGGCCATTTTTTACCAGTAATTTTGTTCAGGGGCGCACCCAGGATTTATTTATGGGGGAGGGGGTTTGAGGAATGTGAACATGGCTTCATTGATGGGTTCGATAGGATATAAATGAAAAAAAAAATGGTTAAAAACCTAAAGATAATGTCTTATCATAACAGGCGATCGTAAAAGGCCAGTCGATGTAAAACAGAAAAGACAACTTAAATATACTGAGGAATGAAAAGTAAACTTCCTTAGTAAAAAAACGCTCTTTCTAGAAAAATAACTTATAAAAAAAAATTATATGATCGATTTTTCAGTAAATCACATCTTTCTTATCGTATTGTAGATTGTGTGATGTATTGTGACTATCAATTACAACAAAGGAGTCAAACAAATTTTAAAAGACTCATTTCCTTGAATTAATATTTCGCATTTATTGTTGATTGCTATAGCAACGCTAGACTGGAATTTTCACCAGTTTGTTCCTTACCCTTCTACCAATTCGTAATCAAGCGGAAACCATAAGATTATTCACTCGTCACGTTTGACAATTTTCTGTTGACCATTATTCTGAAATCATTGAGTTTCCAGGAATCGAAAACGAATTTGGAATCGAGGCAAAAAAACAAACTGGAATCGAGATTAGAATCGAAAAAATAACTTTCATTATCATCAGTACTTCAACTAATTGGTCTACTAATTTAATCTTTTTGCATGGAAATTTTGTTAGTGGTTTTTAATGAAACTAGAAAATTACTGTACAATAATCACTATTAGTCTCTTGACTAGAGACTAGAGTACAATACTCCGGCCTACAAACCTGTAGTTTGATTAAATTAAATTAGAACTCACCAATTGTGCGGTATTTGTTTGACAATCAGACTTCCCGCTTCCAAGTACGATTATTTTTTTCACTCCCTTGATCATCCACATCAGCAATATTAATTGTATTAGTTTCTTTAAAATTATCGTTTAATGCCCGTTTCATGGTTAATAGTATTTTTAGGAAGTTTGACTACACAAATTACCTTCACGAAAAGAACGGAGACAAGATTTACAGAGACCCTGATAGGGCGGAGAATTCGCGGCTTGAACCGGGGTTCTTAAAAAATTTCATAGTTTACTCGAAGTTGGAGAATTTGCATAAATCAATTTTGATCATAAAATTATGTTCTATGTAGTTTCTATTTGGTACTGTTTTTTTTCTCTTTTTTTAGTTTAACAGAATAATTCTTTAGATTTTAAGAACCTCCCGCGGATGCGCCCCTGATTTTGTTCTTGCCGTTGAAAAATTAAATGTACATAAAAAAAGTTAAATAAAATTTTTGCAACTGTAATCAGAATAAAA
Source organism: Laupala kohalensis (assembly GCA_002313205.1). NCBI lineage: Eukaryota > Metazoa > Arthropoda > Insecta > Orthoptera > Trigonidiidae > Laupala > Laupala kohalensis. The sequence continues at coordinate 190,793 of NNCF01126836.1, read as the reverse complement.
GTGTTGCATCTATTACTTTCCCCTTCCGCACAAAAATTTTAAACTAATCTCGAAAGTAGGGCGTGACTGTACCAAACTGCACATTAATTAACACTTAGATGACCTAAACTTACAATTTGCTTTAGAATTTTCAATTTTTTTCTGAGGTTGGGATGTTTTCTGGAACATACTATGCCCAAGACTATGTTCTTTTGTCATGACCCCACCCTAAAATATTAGTCTGTATCCGTCCCTGGGTGGTAGTCCCATCGACTTACCTCTCCGTAGACAATAGTAAACTGTATTTCATAATAACCTTACTACAAGCTGAAATATACAAATTATATTATAAGTAAAAGGATAACCATGTCTAGTTTGATGAAACACAGTAGATTTATTCAAATGACAAAAAGATTGCATTTATGCACAAATTAAAATAAAACATAGGAGCGATTTACCTAATTTCGAACTCTTAAAAACGACTTAGAATTCGCTGAGATTAGTTTATATTTTCTCCTTCTCCGATGGTGAAAGATTGGAGTCTTGAAATGCAGTCAGCAGCCCAGTGCCTCCCACATGGCGTGATTCCTGTTCCGATTGAGTTGCCTCAGAGTAACAACATAACGAGCGAGGTCGTTCATCGACCACATTACCCTCAAACGACAGGTTTTGAATTACCTACCTTAAGACCGATCGTGTCGTAACTATAATTGAGATTGAGGGAATAAAAATATGTTTGTCAGTTGTTATTTATCGAAACACTTAGTAAGACTGATCGCATCATCTGTGAATTACGCTACGGGCATGAGTTTGATAACTTCGGGCGCTTTGGTTTCCTGGTCGAGTCCACTGTCAGCCAGTACATGCACAGGAGCTTTGCCCTGGGCTGCGGTGGTATGAGCAGCCTGGCGGCGGAGTTCCGAGCGGATGAGCACCGTGGCGATGGTACCCGCTGCCATCACGACGACCAGAACTAAATTCGCGCACACGTCACCTGCTTCGTTGAGTAGCCAACCGTAAGCTATTGTCAGTAGCACGCTTATCACCTGCAACCATCAGATAACTTACTCTAGGAAAATAAGCATTGAGAATAGTACATGCAATTTTAATATTCGTTATTTTGTAATATTCAAGGCTCTCAGGGAATTGTTTTGTAATATTGACTACAAGACATAGAGGTAGACGGGGAAACATTTGGCGAAGAAGCGAAAGAAAAAGAAATTGAGTTGAGTTAAGAGTTGAAGCAAATAACAGAACGTGGAAAAAGCACGAAGACCTTGATTATTTTATTTTACCATAATCTTATGTGTTATGGTTAGCTTCGTTATATGATTTTGATAGAAAAGACAAACAGCAAAAAAATACGTAATGTATGAAATTATTCACGCATAAGAATATATTACAGGAACTTTTATCTAGTTTTTTGATGTAATGAGTATTCTTCTTTGAAGCTAGCGTGTTTCCTACAATAAGCGAAGTCTTTTTTAAAACATATTTTTGTAGTTCTTTGATGTTTTTTCATACTTCCCGAAAATTTTCGAAGTGGGAAGGCAAAAAATTCTAATAAGCATCTTAAAATACATAATGGAGCAAAGTTTCAGATTTTTTCAACAACTTTCAAGCAAAAATATCCAAAACGCTGTAGCATAATTTCACCGCCCGAGTACACAGAGGCTGTATGTCATCTGAGAAAAATAAATAGGTGCAAGATGTAGTAAATTTTGTCTAGCTTATTTTTACAATATTTTCTTCGTATAATATAAATATTTTCTTCTTAAACTGCACAGCTTTCATATAATAAATCAAAAACCAGAAAGTGGCGCGATATTTTGGAATTTTTAAATGTATGTTTTTCATGTTTCCCGAACTTTCTTGAGGGGATAAAGCTGAAATTCGAAAACCATACATGAGCAAAATATTACTACTCCAAAACTCTCCAGGTAGAAACACCTAACGACTGGACGTTTTAATTAACTTCAACATCATGTAGTTATGTATTAGAAATTCAAGTATCACTTTTTACATTGATCGAGATTAATTACTGGTGTAATTTTTGACCAACTCATAGGAAAAAATTATTTACTTCACACTAGTTTATTTTCTCGGAAAATTGTCAGAGTTATTATTTTTAATAAACTGACCAATAGTGTGGGTCCTGTTCAGAAAATGTCGTATATACGAGAATCTCTAAATACACTTCTCCACCCGGATGTAGTTTTACCTGCGAGGAGAGCATCAACATTCCTGCCATTGTACTCTCGCTTTCTGGATACATGAGTTCCACGCCGTACTCGAAGGACACGGTCATGAATGCTCCCATGAAGATGCTGGAAACAGACGCAAATTTTATTTTTAGTAATTTTTATGTATTTAGATTATTTTTGAAATTTACATCCAACTGTGAAGGAAATCTTTCATATTCGTATGTTCTTCTTGACTGTACTTAACATACAGGACCTGGTAGTACACTTTTTTAAACAGCAATAAAAACGAGCAATATAAATCGTGGTGAACATTTCATCTTACTATCACAGATCAATGAATGTCATCTACATTTACCATGAGCTTTCAAATACTTTTTATCGTCCAGGTATTTATCTGCAGGGATGTTCTAAGGCGTTCAAACGCTGCAAGGTCTAGCGGCTGACTAGAGTTTTAACACTACACTGGTCTGTTAGAAATTGGATGCCCACAACAATAGGTTCATATGTAGGCAGCGGCAAGTCCAGGATTTTATTTTGGGAAGACTTGTGTGGAATTATTGAAAATGTGGAAAGGTTTGGTGCAAATTGATGCAATTTTGAAAAAAAATTCGATCGTGTAGGATTATATTTTACCGCCCAATGCGAATTGGTCTACGTACAAAACACACTTTTAAGTAATTACAAGAAAAATTTCCTGTCTGAAACTCTTCCGTGTCGATTTACACTGCAATAATTGTTAAATTTCTTCACCATTTTTAAATAAACATCTGACAAGTACAAAATTTTCATAACTTTGCGCCATGTTGGCAACTGAATCGCATAGTATGTGCGACTCCAAATCACAACCAGCGTCGTCTATCGATGGAGCACATGTGGTGGCCAGTTCAAAAAGACTTGATCAATCTTTCGGATCCTGCATTAAATTTTCAGAAAAAGATAAGATCATTTCGATTCTTTAATTTACGATTCGCGTACTGTTTCACGTATGAACATCTATATTTGCCCATTTAATTACGTTTCGCATATATATCAAAAATATATGACTTTTGTAGTAACGAATAACCCATATATCCATATATACTTATATATGTTACGCACAAAACCCGAATTCGGCCATTGGACGCGAAAAAAAACGACCAAAATAGTTTTGACTGATGTGTTTTTGCCAGAACTAGTTTTGAGCGTTTTGAAGGACAGAACTAGTATTGAGCACTTTCACAACAATGAATTTTCGTGTACTTTAAGCGGATATAATTTTAGAGTATTTACTGTGGTTAATATGTAATTTCCATTCCTGAGACATTTATAAAAGTGTCTCATATCCACTGTGTGGTGTTTCTAATACTTGGATTGATGAAAAATTTACATTTCTATGATACATATATACCTCAGTTCATAAACTGGTTATAACTGAGATAATAATAAAACATTATTTGAGTCTAAAAATTAATTTATTTACCAATTTTTATCTAACTACATATATAACATTTTATGATAATTTAAAACTTAAAAATTGTAATGGGCCTTTAAAAAACGCATGGACGTGTTTGTTGTTCAGATCTGCTTGACCCTTCTTTATAATTTAGTTTTAACAAAAACAGAACTTTGTCGTGATGATATATTTATTCATACCTGAGACACCGTTAAAATAAAAAAATCACCTCTTCATTCACTCTAATTCACCTCTTTTAAATACGAATTTTGAAAAACTATTTTCATAGTGAGACTACAATACAATTCAAATAGAACGAAAATTCTAAAAATTATTTTATATTTCTTTGATTTCACAATCTGTACATACAAAAATGATATATCAAATTATGTCACGAGATACAGCGAAAATAAAATACAATGCCGTTAGGCAGAACGACGAAAACCTCATATTTATTCCCCTTTACGACCATTAATATTTTTTTCTGGCTCGTCGACATCAAAGGCCATTGGAGCCCTAAAAACTTGTACAGGTAGGGAAAATGCAGTTACGCACTAGAGAGAGTCACCCGACTCAACCATACCCACCCCGCGTACGGGACTCACCGAATGACTCAACCATACCCACTAAAAACCCTCCTGAGTTACAACATACCAAAACATATCTCAAAACATACATCAAAACATTGAGGACAAAAAATGAGGGGAGGACAAAAAATGAGGGGTGACAAAGAATGAGGGGGGGACAAAAATGAGGGGGGGGACAAAAATGAGGAAAATGAAAGATACCCTAGCCCTAATAGCGTCGGGATCGAAAAGAACAAGAGGTGACCAAGGGAGGTCAGGAAAGAGAAAGGAAGGAGCGTGGCATAAGTAAGTGGAAGTAATGACAGACTCAGCTCGGGTTTGCCAAACACGTACTTTCTAGATATAAGTCCCCTGGGGGGTCGGTGACCCGGTTTGCGCGACTATTAAAGAATGATATATCAAAAAATCTATATTTCCGTTATTAGATAATCTAATTCCAATGTCTATACACAGACATCTCAATTAGTTCGTGAGATGGACGCTTTAAATGCATAAATATGTGTCATAACTATGCAAATAAATAATCAGAACAATTTTCAATGTGTAATAAAAATTATGAAAGAATTAAAAAATAGGATTATATGAAAATACTACAAAATTATTGCCATATTGCATGTCATAAGCTTGACGATCAGCGAGGTGGGTCTCAAGTCCCATATATGAGAGTGCAACATTCTTACTCGGTACATCCAGTAAAATACAATAATCTAATCTTTCAATAAATTAATCGTAAAAGAACTTTCCTAAAACCAGTTTTTATTTACAAAGTACTGTGCTAAAAAATAAAAATTGAAAACGAAAAAAGTGAAACTATAGAAAATATCCTTCTCTGGTCACTCATTATAAGTGCAATAGCTTAGAAGGTGCATAAACATAGATATTTTTAAAATATGAAATATTAATTTTAAAAAAGGTCGAGCGTCATTAATGCTAATACAACTTTAAAATTTCTGAAAAAACATCAGTATTTAAAATTTTACATTGCATTCGCTTCCCAAGAGGTACTGGATGATCGTAGACTTTGGTGTCATCGGAAATATCACTACTAGTTTCAGAGGTCCCTAAAACTACGATCTCAAAACTAATAGCGACCATTTTCAAATTGTTACATTTCATCCCCTTCTCACTTCCTACCCAATGGGCGCATATCCCTCGTGGAGGGTGACCGTGGGCGTGTGTTGCATTGAGTCACGCTTCAATTCAGCGGTACAAAAAAGGATGTATTCCACACCAATATCCGTCCCTGCACGTGCCAGGGTTGCCTTATCCCAACGGTGCTTGTTATCAGATAGTCCATCATCTGTGTACCAAGTTTGATTCAAATTGCTCCAAGCATTCTGGAGTTATGGATGCTCACATACATGCCCCCATTTCAACCCGCTTATGGATAGATTTTCGGAAAATCGTACCATAACCATCTATTGTCATGCAAACTACACATGTCTGTAAAATACAACTGGAATGGAAACTTGGACATGCCAAAAAGTAAAATTACGAATTTGAAAACGGACGGACAACATAACTACATACATACATTTAACTCTCTTAGCGTAGATTTTCCTAAAATGATACCATACTCTATTGTTTTGCAAACTACACACACATACATACCTTCATACATATATCGAACGGAGTAAGTTAAATAAAAACTTATAAAATACACAGATGGATAATTGTATACCAATCCGAACATAAAAACACTCAAAAGCGCGTAATTACCATTTTCCCTTATGTTTCTTATGCGAAAATAACATTTGATCCGTACCAAATACAAAAAACAAAAACAAAACAAAAAAGAATTGGCATCGAGTATAGGAAGTTTCATTATTGTGGAGAGGACAAAACTAGTTTTGGACGATTCTCTTTTGCCAGAACTAGCGTTGAGCACTTTAAAAACACTCAAAACCAACTCTAGGAAAACGTGAACGTCCAATACTAGTTTTGG
>NNCF01126836.1:140791-184516 GCA_002313205.1 Laupala kohalensis | reverse complement strand
TATATATATAAAGAGAGAGAGAGAAACAAAATACCACTTACTCACTAACTAATTACGAAATCTCAGAAACTACAAGCCAACAAACTTGAAATTTGGCAGGTTCCTTTCAAGGTGAAGACGCCCATACAAAACGATTGTACGAAACTTCACCCCTAAGAGAGTGGGATGGGGATTAAAATATTTTATGAGTGTATCCTACGTATCCCACCATAACTCTTGACTGTCTCGAACAATTTCAACTAAATTTGATATACAAGTGGCTGAATATGTTACAATAATACTGTGGTGGTAAGACACCCCTGGAACCTCTCGTGAGGGGGTGGGAAGAAGATAATGCGTGAAAATAATGAAAAAAATCCAATAACATATTTGAAACCATAGTTATTGGTGCCGTTTTAAAAAATAGGCACCAATATGGCAGGATGGCAGGTTAAAATGATCAAAATCGTGCGATATTGGTGTTGAATACATCCGTTTTGTTGTCACAGAAGAGAAGAGTCACACTCTAAATGCCGCTCTAGTCCACAGTCACCCTCTATGAGGTAATATACTCCATTTGGTTATGGGATGAAATGTTAAAATAATCGAAAATGACTTATAGTAGTTTTGAGATCAGAGTTTTGGGATCGATGAGATTATTAATGACATTTTCGAAGACCCCAAAGTCCAAAATCAGCCCATATACACCCTTTGCACTCCAAGGGTAGGGTATGCTATATACAAATTATCAAACATGATAGACGAGTTCACAGTTTTCAGAATTATTGTGTTGGTTGTAACATCCTGTAATCGTGTAAGGCTATATTCAACCCCCATGGGAAATAAGAAACTCCTAGCACCCCCTTGTTAGGGGATGGGAATGGGTAGACAGATTAAAAACACCGAAAGTCACCAATATAGTGTGGAGATCAAAGGTTTAGGGATCGCTGAGATTAGTAATAACATTTCCGATGCTGCTTAAATCCACGATCAGCCTTATAAACCCCAGCACCTCAGGGAATGTTATGACATATAAAAGGAGTGACACCTCAGGGAAGGGTATTACGAGTTAAGAATTTTCGATGTCGCTGTGAACACCCCTATGAGAAAGAATAAAGTTGGAGACATATTACAGAATTCACGCGAGAAAAGCTGCGGGTACTCTGCCAGTAATATCATATTTGACTTATTAAGTTTCGTGGTATTTCCAATAAGGTTATGAAAATTTTCTCCAACTCGGTGAAGTTTGTCTCCAACAGAATGAACTATTCTTTCTTGCTTTCACGTCAGGTAAGGATGGGTAAACACATTTCCAAGGTAACCTTTCTGGAAGTTTCTAAAGTATGACATCCATTTTATTTGGGTTACTGGGTCTGTTCATTATAATCAAGGATCAAATAAGTGAAAAAATTTACTATAACTCATTGATTAATTATTTGCAGTATTTTCAACTATGGCGTATTTTCAATAAGAACGTTAATACTGTAGAAGGATTTGGTACTGCAGTTAAAGATGTTGACAAGCTTCTCACTCATTTTGTTACAGAATTAGCAACTCTGTGAACCTCGGTATGCACTTGCTCCGAGAAAATTCAATAATGGGTCAAGGGCACCTCGGTCTCCAGTGGAAGCACAATATTGTGAACAGTACAGTAAGTATACAGTAAAGCGCGCTTTCCCCATCCATCTATTCGTCGATATTATTAATAACTTTGTTATGTAGTCCAAATATTTAAAAACGTTTCGGTAAATCTTAATGGTATCAAAGAAAACAATACGAACTGCAACTACATCAACTCTAACGTTTAGCGAAATGAATGACAGTTCGCTAGTCATGAGGTAAAATTCAATTGTTTCTGTAAATACAAAAGATATACTTGTCATGTGGTGCACTTTCATATTTCGAATATGACTTGAAGAACTACAATTTATTCATTATGCTCAAAAATATGAAACGCTTTACCTGCAGAAACAAGGTTTGAATGTCCACCCAAAGTCGAAATTATTGAATTACCTGTGCACTTTCCCCACTTCACGCCAATATAATTTCGTAAATTGTTCACAAATCGGGTCCGGTTGTTCTTCGGTACATAAGAATTTCCCTGAAAACCCAGAAGACAAAGTATGAAGCGACGTAATCGATAATAACCAATGTAACCACTTACCCGAATATGCCTCCTACAATGTAGACGATGAGTTGTGATCCAAGAGACATAATGAACGTAAGCACTAGCAGCCCTACTGTAGAGAGTGAGTAGATGGTGATAATGGTTTCTCTGAAGAAAAAAAAGAAGCATTGATCAAATTCCATGCTATGGAAAATAAACATGAACTAGAAATATGTCACTTTGGAGTCTACATTTCTTTATTCAACGATAACTCATTTAAGGTGTTAAAATTATAAAACAAATAACATAATAATGCGATGATTAAAGGAATTGCGATGAACAAAGAATTTGTGTCATCCATGTTTATCTCAGACATACCTGAAGCGATGGGTTTTGTCGAGGACGACGCCGCAGACTCCGGAGCCCACCATACCAGTCAGCACGAATACTAATCCAACGCGCCCAGCAAACACTTGACCGTTCTACGAGAGAACGCATTAGTTAATCAAACAAGTAATTTAAAAAATGTGAGAAAAAATTAAGGGGTATCAAATTGTTTTATAATTTAAGCTTATTTTCAGCAACCCAAATAGTAATCCAACCCATTGATTTATGTTCGCGGAGAAAGTCAAGATATCCCAGCTGAAAGCTCGAGTAGTTTGATTAGACGGGGAATGGTCCCACAATTCCATTTCCGAAGCAGAAATTGGCAGACTTTTCGCTGTCTATTTCTATCACCTATAAATAATAATAAACTTTATTGTCAAAAAACCAGTTACAAACTGCGTATGACCACGTGGAGGACAATAAATTAATTTACTCTCCGGAAGCAAGCAAGGGACCATCCCATCAATTCCGATCAAGGGTCCTAAGGAAGAGGCGGATTTAACATTTCTACATACTCCTAACGATAAAAAAATATTTCGACACTTGTTATGCACTAACAAATACCAACAAAAATAGTATTTAATAAAACATAGAAAAGTCACTTCACAAGTACATAATATTATCAAGCTATAAATCATTCAGAAAGTGCTGTTGATAATTCGTAACAATTAAATAACACTAAATTCGCTAATAATTATATCAATTGATGCCGTCTCTAGGCAAGAACCTAGCGAGTCTTTATAAAAAAATCCGCCTCTATCCGAAGAAAAACCGGCAAAAAACCCGGGCTAGGATGGGGCTACAGAATTAATGAACACCACCTATGATGATTACTGTGTCCCGTTCTGTGAGTTTTTTAGTGTAGGTGTCCAGTTCTCGAATAACTTCAGCCAAACGAGCGTTTGGCTTAAAGAAACCGGAGACTGATAACTGGCTGGGAAGCAATCCACGCAAAACGGAGGACGTGACGACCGTGCGAAAAGCTAAGACGAGCACGTTTGAATTCTGCGTGGAAGTGTTGGCTTCACTTCTGGGTAGCACTACTTTATGTGGTTTTGGACGGCTGTGCTTACCAGTGTGTGGTTTGTGAACATGTTTGGGTACTGGACGGGAGGTGGCGAGACGAGTAGGTAAATTAATGATTCCATTTGTACTTACGTAAACTTTATCACACCTTTGAGTGAAGCAGTTGAATGAAAACAATATGAAAATATATTCGGTCCGTTTGGGTTGAAAACCTTAGGAAATGTTTTTAGTGTTTTTTCACTTAACACACACAGAACAAAGAATTTTACACTACAATGAATGTTTGGATCTAAATACAACAACTGAATCACAAAAACTCGAAAAAATTAAATAATTAGACAGATTTAAATGAAAAATAGAGAGAGCTCATTCACGTCCGCAGCTAAGGTGAGAGCAGGCAATCTATATCATCACTATTCTTTATAACGAGAGTCGCATGGCTGGACAATCGAGGTTCGATTCTCAGTGGGGTGATGGATTTTTCATCACACTTCAATGTCTAGTCTGACTCCTAGGTTTACTCCGTCTGCTATAAAATGAGTATCGGATGGGCCATTTCATATCAGTGATGCAATTTTCAATATTTTCTTATCTCATATTCCTCAATCTTTTCATCGTTTCTTACACTTTCTCGGTAGTCTAAAGAAGAATACGTGTACAAATTTAATGTTTTATCAGTTACCATTTTTCAGTTACGGCTGTTTAAAATTGCAATAATATTGTAATTTTGGGTCAACTTATATAGACCCGGGTTATATAGAGGATGTTGAAGTGTTTTCCAACCAAATCGCCGAAGTATATCCTTCGTAAGATTGGCAGTATGGGAGTGAGCATTATCACGCAACAGGATGATTCCGTCCGACAGCATTCCTGGTCGTTTTGACTTTATGGTGCGTCGCAATTTCTGCAAAGTGTCTGCATAGCGTTGCGCATTGATTGTGGTTCCACGCTCAAGGAAGTCGACAAGCAGAAGGCTCCTACTATCAAAGAAGAATGTCATCATAACTTTACCGGAACTTGTGTGAAAAGCTTTGGGGAGGGGGGGAGAATTGAGATGTCTCCATTGCTGGCTTTGCCGTTTACTCTCGGGCTCGAAATGGTGACACCACGTTTCGTCTTCCGTGACGATACGGGACAGAAACGCATGCTCTTCCTCGTAGTACAGCTGCAAATGACAAACATGACGCCATTGTGTGAATCTTTTGTCCCTCTGTCAGTTGATGTGGAACCCACTGCGCGCAAATTTTGTGGAAATGCAAATGGTCCTTGATAATGGCATGAACGGAGCCATGGTTAATGCCAACCTGAGCACGAATTGCTTCCTCTGTGATTCGTCTGTTTTCCCGGATTAGGACATCAATCTGCCCTATCACATCAGGGGTAATGGCTCGACGAGCCTGTCCTGGACGAGCATCGTCTTGCAGTGATGTGCGCCCTGCTCGGAATCTTTAATGCTACTCGTACACACTCGGGTTGGCAATGCAGTGTTCACCATACACAGCAGACATGCGACGATGAGATTCACGTACTCCTGCACTCTCAGCCACAAGAAAACGAACCAGACCTATCTGCTCTTCTTTGCTTGCCTCCATTTCTACAGCTGGATGAGTACACTAGACCAGTCCGCGCACCAACAAGGAAATAACCAAACAAGCGAGCACCTGTGAGTTCTCACTATGCAGTTCTCCTACCACAGCGGCGGCAGTACCAATACCTAACAACAATGTTGCCACCTTTCGCGCGGACTATGTGTTATGACGGGTGTTCGGTTTTCATTTGACTGTCACTCATATTTACAAAATAAAAGTAACATTATCTTCAGAATATCATCAGTTTTCATATGATATATTACACGATGAACATAAAAAATTAAAATTATTATTATTTGTAATTTTAAAACTTGATTAAAAAACTAATATGAGAAAACATTTTTTTTAAAGTATACTGATTCATCTTTGTTTCCACCATCTTATCGCAAATTTCCATCTTGGGATCTCAATGGGGTCACACACAAAAAAAAAATTATTTGAATGATACACATTGATGCAAGGAAAAATATATTGTGCATAAACAAAATTAAAAGCCGGATTCTTTGAACTCTAACTTTATGTTGAAATACAATTTTCAATACAATATCTCAGAACAGGTCAAAGTTTTAAAAAGAGACTGCAAATGCATCCAATTTCATTCCCACTTCAACCAATCCCATTTAGACCATTAATTTGAAAAAACACGAAGTTATAGCTGTATTTGAAGTTAAATTGATAAATCCATTCCAAACGTAAAAAAGGGCTCTTCGCCTGTTGACTCAAATCAGTGTGCGTTGCAACATTTATGTAATCTGTACCTGCATGCAATAGTATGCTTAAACAACAGGTACTTACTTTACCGGATAATGTGGTAAGGTGTTATGCAGTCTTCTGTCTGCCTTCGTGCAAATAAGGTGGTCTTTTCAACGAGTTCTTTAAATTTAGGAATTGCAATAAGTCGACTTAATGTAATCGGTAGTCTGCAGTAGTTAAATAAATCGCACAACATTGGATTTTAGGATTTGACTTTTCAGGATAATTCTATTGAATTTTTGTGTAAACTACTGAGATTTTGATAAGAATGGCTACAAATGTAGCATACTTATCCTACACAAAAAATTTAAGGTCTTTTCAAGGGTTTCTACTATTGTTCACGACGTTTTAAGGCTGTTCAAATCACGACGGTTTGATGCTAACAACGTCCTTTTAACAGTTAATTTAATTTAGCTCTTTACAAAAAGTTATGCACAGCAATTTCATATAAATTATACTAACATTTTGAATTTGCGTAATAAATAATAAAATAAAACACCAAAATTACACCATAAAGCAAAAGTTAAAAAAATAAAACATAACGTTCTGAGAATTTCCTTCTTAATTATGAACAATGTTTTCAAAATTCAAAAGAACAATAAATGTTGTACCAGTAAAGTTTCCTCTTGTAATCAACATTTCTATGAGAATTAATATTTTTCAATAAAAATTGGGTCAGAAAAGTAAATGAAAACTACTAAGGTGTGCGATTAATAAACTAAAATTGTAACGAATCATCTGGTTTTTTAAAATTGCTAGAAATAACTACATATGCTTAAATACTTTTAAAGTGTGCCCGGTAAATATATGTATTAAAGAACCTTTAACTCTCATACATTTTCGTTACACTCGGGGCTAAACTAGGTTTCAGAATGGAAAACTGACGTTTATGTCCTTGAAACAAAAATTAGGGAATATTTAATGACCATAGATGATTTTGAAATTTAGAGTCATTTCAGGGTATTCTAATGCGTCTGATTTAGTATATTTCTGTATTGTATTTAAAAAATTAAGTCGAAGTACTATAAAAACTGTAGGTCTGTTCAAAGTTTATTTATAATATTGTTTTCAAAATAATTAAAAAACGTTTTAGTGTAAAATACTTTTAAAAACAATGGCTATTAATTTTGTATATGCTTCTATATATTATCCTGTAATGTTTGCTTCCTTTTGCATAAATGTGTATCATGCAAATCAAAAAAACTTTCTTCCTGCAGGACCTCATTGAGATTCCAAAATGAAATTTTGCAGATCTATGGTAGAAATAGAGAAGAATCAGCATACTTTTTTGAAACTTTTTACTCATATTAGTTTTTTAAATTCTAAATAATAATAATTTTAAATTTTTAAAAAATGTTCCTTATATGATATAAAATCTGTTGTTATTATAAAGAGAATGCTACTTTTATTTTCTAAATATTCCAATTCTAAGCTGTGATATCACGATCTATGTGCAGCACAGTATACTAAAAATTGAGGAATTTTTAGTTTTTTCAACTCGTATTACAATAAAATAAAATGAGGTAAAAATATAATGAGGTTGTCCTTCACGTGGTCATACGCAGTTTGTACTGCTTTTTTGACAATAAAATTTATTAATTATTTATTTAAAGAAACAAAACCAGACTTGAGATCATCTAGTTTGGTACTTTAAGCATACTTAAAATGAAAGCAATAGGAAATAGTGAGGTAAAAGTTATGGGATCACTTGACACCATCCGGAGCGAGATGCTGGCCACATTTCTTGTCCTTGCGTTGAGACCTAGTAATTGCGGAGCGATCAAAGCAGGAGTTCCGGGTTCGATACCAGATTTGTCGCAATTTTCACCCGCCGATATTTGTCACAAATAAAAATTTGTTCAAATAATTTTTATCGAAAAAATGTTGTTTTATTTTTTTTCATCAAGTAGAAATTAATTCAAATATAATTATCAGCTTCATAAATTACTTTTCATTATTAGCTTATAAAATGGTTGTTGCATCCTCAGAAGAAAGCTGACACAACTAATTAAAAAAAAAATAAACATGACATTGTTACAATCTTGGTAATTATTAAGTAACTAAATAGTACTAAATAGTTGCGTTACAATGGTTGATTCAGCTTAATATACCTATTTTTGAGACAAGCAATGGTTCTAATTTAATGTTGTTGTTTTTTCAATTAAAACGAATTCATCTAATAAATATATGCATGCAAATTCTGGTAATAAATATATTTTATTGTACATGTACATTTCGAAAGAAGTGTCAGGACTCTCGTGTTCGATGCGCGTGTAACCTCACACTACAGCGCGTGTAACGGATAGATAATAAAATTTTAAATCGTGATATCTCACAAATGATCCTTTGGAAGGAAAAAGAAATGCGAACTTTTTATAGAAAACTTTATCACATACGAAGTTTATGGTTACTATTTTTACGATAAAATGTATGTTTAAAGAGGTATTCGTGAAAATCAGTTATTTCAATATATTACCACGGATAAAATTTTTAGCACAAGTCGAATCGATGGTATCTTTCAAAACTTCATTTACAATCTGAAAGTGAATAATTTTTTTTAGCTCTATTTGAATTTTCCTGAAGTTTTGACTCATTGTGGGAATTCTGACTGGGATTTCGGATATGAAAGAAGTACCGTTATAATAGTTACTGATAGGTAAGAAATTCAGCCACTTTTCTTTCAGAAAGATATGAAGTCAGTTTCTGATACAAAAGAAATACTCTTTGCAAATGCTGTATATCTGTGAGCCATAGAGCGCAGTGTACCTCGAAGTAGATGAGGATGAGTTGATTGAGCAATGTGGAAAAGGCATTGAAAACAGCGAGGTTAATGCCGTAGGATATCATCAACAGCAGGAAATTGCGGTCGCGAAACAGGCGACGGATGGAACTCTTGAAATTCATCTTGGTTTGCGCCTGCAAGTATGATTCAGCACTGGGTGGAACTGGTGGTTTATCCTGGAACACTGAATTGTCACATGATTAAAAGTGATGACGTTCATACATATTATTAAAACGCATGTCACATCAGGAATTTCATAACAGGATAACCTGAAGAGATATTATTCTATATTTCCACATCCTAATCTGGGTTTTTCTTAGGACATGGAACGGAATATATGATATGATCTCATTTCTGCTTCCGGAAATCAAAGTTGCTTATTGTCCTCAACAATAAATTAGTAATTGCTTTTTTGGTAATAAATTACTCGTTGTTCCAAATTATTAAGTTAAACTACAAAAATGAAATTAATAGAAATTCTTGACCATGTGTTTGAGGATACATAGACACAATTTTTTGAGTTTTGGCCATTAAATTCATCATCCATGTTTCGATTTTATTTACGGCAAAGACTTAATTAAAGTTGAAAAGTTGGCTTTCTAATGGACGATAAATTTAATGACCAAATCTCAATAACCCCTATCCTTGGCACAAAAAATAAGTACCCCCGAAATTAGAAAAACTAGAAAATTGTCAACATGAACTCGTAAACAAAAAATTTGTAGAAAATTAAGGGATTGATCAGAAGAGTCCTTTTCCTCACAAAATACAAATTATTTTACGAATTTTAGTATTTAATTATTTCTGGTATTGAAAAGAGTATAATTTACATATAGAACTCGTCACGTATAAAATTAACATATTACCTTCATATTAAGCATTGTACTTAATTGTTAATCCAGACTTGAAAACTGTCGAAATATAATTGAAAAAAAAATCTACCTCGTTATTGGCGATGAAGATATGGCACTTAGCACGTTCTACGTTTTTCTGAATAAAGTATTTTTTCCATTCGTAAGAGAAAGGGAATTTTAAAAAATTCAATAGTAATATGTAACTTACTATATATATATATATACACACAATAAATTTCACTTTTCGGTTATGTACTTGAAAACAATGTTATTTTCAGCCTTTATATAAATTTGCTTCTACGATTCGCTCACATAGGTTCAGTGGATAGTCCACCCCTTGTAGCGCAATTGAACTCTGGCGGACACCGTAGAAAGCTTTATAGTCAACTGTCATGCGAGTAAAGATTCATATCTATTGATTAACAACCAATTTTTATTGTTCTTCTGCTCTTGTAATTCAGCAATATTAACCATACTTTGAAATTTAGTTGCAATAATCCCTAAGAAGAATGCTTTGAAATTTCAAATAATTTCATCGATTATTTTTTCTAATTTCCATACCACAGATACCCCTAATAATTCACGTTTATTAGTATAAATGTAAGCATCACTTTAAAATTTTGAAATTTCTTTAATATACTCGTCTTACCACTTGTGTCCCTTTTGTCCAACCTGAAAGGGGCTAGAACTCACAACTTGACCGACAAACACTTCGGTCCACATCATTTTTAATTTATTTTTTTGTGTCATTTCCGGAAGATTACGAAAAACGTCACATGTGCCTATTGGCATCCGAACCCTACAATTGTAATTAACTCACACAAGATGGTAAGCAGCAGCAGAGCTGTGCTGATGCCCGCCACCGCATAGAACATGACAGCCAGATCGTAGCCAATGTCATCCATGTTGTCGTGGTTGCGTACGATCATCGGAGGCACCAGGAACCCCACGGCAACACCCAGCTACAGAACGAGCATAATCATGATACACTAAAAATCGAACAAAATTCTTGTCTCTTGTGCTACTGAATTTTGACGTTCAGCTTTGAATTATTGTCACAAAATGAAAACGCATTGATTGCAAACATGTTTTAAAAATAATCATAATCACCTGAATTGCTGTTTAGTTGTAAGAAGAAGGAGGATTTGGCAAAGAAAGACGAGCCAAAGAGAAAAGAACAATACTGCATGACAGAAAATATAAAATTGATAAGCACTAAAGAAGACTATACTTGTTTCGAAAACATCGCTATGAAACTATGAACGCTGCTACATACATGTATGTGACGTAACAAAATAAAAGACTATGTGGTTGGGATAACACCTCCAATAATGAAAGTGGCGTCCTCCATGAGAAAGGGGAAACATGGATGGAATAGTAAATTCAAAATAAATACAAGATTTTTGTTTTGTGTTTTATTAAAGTTGAGACTCATCTATCGAAAAACTCGTCTATCAATTTACGCTAGGTATTCTCAAAGAGAACAGAATCAAATTCCCCGAGGAAGGAAACGATCCCTCTTCATTCATTTACATCCATCGCCCACAATACTTACTGCAGAGAAAACTGCATAGTTACCTGAAGTCCTATGATTCCGAGCGAGCAGGCTGTGGACACCTGATCGGAGCCAAACCATATGGCTGCGATACGAGGAGGGACACTCAGTAGGAATACCTGTGACACACCCACCAGCGTCTGGCCCGTGAGAGTGACGATGTAGCGACTGGGTTCTGCTGATGCACACTTGATCCACGTGCCCAGCGTCATAATGCCAATGCCCAGTACGGTGCTCTTCCGCAGTCCCTGAGCAACATGAAGTTCGTTTCAGAAACAGAACAATGAAATGCTAAAGAAAAACAATTACATCAAATTCGGGAGCCTTTTTCTGAAGTTTCAATATTTGAATGCATGTACTACATTGGAGTGAATATGTGGAGGATTTTATTTTTTGGTCAAATCAAGAACAATTACATCAACTAACAGGGTTCTGCACTCAAAATTCTACATTCATTTTTATTAACTTTTTAACATTAAACATGAAATCTTCTTCAAATAACTTTTTTTTTCGTAAACAGTAAAACAAAATGTAAAATCAAACATATTTATTGTAGTTAATAACTATTTGCATTTAAACTAACTTTTATTAACTCTATATTTTGTTTTATAGCTCATTTGCTTTTCGTTCAGTCGAGTGCATATTGTTCAGTCGACTCGCTTCGCTCGTAGCCCCAGCTAGCTCGCTCGTGACTTTCACACCCTGACACTCTTTGTGGCTTCGCCCCATCCTGGATATCTTCCCGGCATCGACCACAATGTGTCGATATTCCCAATCCAATACTTTCTTAAGGCACACCTACAATGGACATAAAGTAACGTAGGGAGTACGTATGCTCTACGTAAGGTGACGCGTTTCCGGCCGCAGGACGTAAGGTACAGCCCCGGCAAGTTAGCCGGAACCATTGACCTCTCGAGAATAGCACCTGTGGTATTGATGGAGTATTTGAGCTTGTGTGTGTGGTGTTGGTACCGTGGCAGAATACAAATTACGTTCCGAATATGTAACAAATGCCGACGTTCATGCGTAATAAACAATGTTTCTGTTTTTTTAAATTTTATTGCAAAAAACAAGCTATTGCACTCAAAAGTAGTTTATTTCCGTCTAACTTCACGGAGCCGAAAGAATCGCAGGGAGCCAAGTTGGACCAAGGAATCCAATCATCCAATCAGAGACTGGGAACTCTTTATGCTTCGTTGGTGTGGATTTTGTTGATGTATCCTGAAGCATGGTTAATATTTAGTTGTTCTCTGTGTGTTTCTTCAGTTATTTCTTTCAGAGTCTTATTCCGTCGTATGTGTAGTTATAATGATTGCGACTTATTAAAACAAAGAGATTACTGCGAATTCTCTTTAAACCAGTCACACGATTCTTAGCAGATAATTTACTAGATAAATTATAAAAGAATATTTTTTGCCATCATGGTATATCAACTCTATCATACGACGCACTAATGAAATGATGAAATTTACTTCCTCAGTATTTTGATACATTACACTCCACACCTCAATTACCGTCATTCGACATAGATATTACATCGAATACATTCTCTTCTTTACATTTATTCATACCGTCTGATTCTTTGATTTGTTGTTTTCTCTATATGCCTAATTATTTTACTCAAGTAATACAGCTCTTTACGTACATTTATCCGTTTAAGAGGGAGAGAGAATGTTTGGTTAGTTACTCATTGTCTTTGTGTGATTGAATTTTTTATATATACTGTTATTGTAGAAGTCTGTATTTTATATAGTTTACATTTATAAGGTGCTTAATGAGAGTTAGGTTACTTGGCATTGCTTTGGTAGTTTCTAGGATGACGCCACTTTCATTAGTACTGAGTTCTGATTGGCTGAACGTAAGTTGTCTTTACGTTCATTGTAGTCACTCGAACTCTGCCAGCCGAGACCACAACGTCTGTGCCTTGAGTATCTCTTACGTCTACGTCCATTGTAGATGAGCCTTTATGTTGCGAACTCGGGGTCATGTTCCAATTTGTAATGTGGTATAGTCTACCGGGTACAGTGAAGTAATCACTTCCTGTCCGGTCGGTGCAATTGCCTGGAACACGAGGGGTCCCCATGACCAGATTTTCAAGGGGGTCCCAAGATATTTCAATTAAACTAATCCTTCCTTATATGAATCTTTAAAAGTTATATTAGTTTCTATCAATAAGTTTGTATAATAAAGTTTAGGGCATTGAAAATAAAATAAACATTGTTGATTTTCATATTTTGTATTGTTCAACTTCGTTCGATTTTCTTTCATCTTGCCCCACCCTAAGCGATTGTAAAATGTTCCGTTCAAAATGTACCATTAGTAAAGTTTGTATGTTAAGTGGTTGCTCATGTGAAGCATAAATACATTATTTGTAAAACCACCTTATTAATTATAAAACATTATTTGTAAAACTTCCTTATAAAACCTTGGTTGATTTGAAAAAGCTTGTAAAAAAAAAAGTTTTAGCTGGACCTCCGATGTGACCAAGACTCGAAGACACAGAAGGGTAATAACTAAAAATTGACTGTGCACATTTGAGTCGAGAGCTATAGTGTACAACTCTCATTAAATTATTTGTGTATTTAACACACAAAAACAATAGAAACACTTTTTACTCGATTGATTGACGATATGCTCAATTCGCTGAGCACATTATTAGGAGAGGAACTACATCCACACAGAGAAACAATTGTGTCATACATTTTTCGCAAATATTGCATGCCCTGAGCAGGAAATGAGTCTGTACCTGCAGCGCAGTTTTACCTTCTCATCCTTCGCTACCTTTTATCTATGCTCATTTAAAACCTTCCTAGCATTGTCCCAACCGGACATTTGTATATATAAATCTATAACTAAAAAATGTCGAGTCAGAAACAAAATTTTTGTTTTTGATATGCAAGAAATTACTATGTACCACAATTTAAAAAATCTCAGATGTCGAGATCTGAGTTGATTTGACGTGTAATGACCCATAAGCTCAAGTATGTGAGCTCTAATAAGGTTATTGAACTAACAGCAAGCATTTAATCTAAGAGGAAGAGTACTCGTATGTCTAAGAAACTTACACAATCGAAGGGTACCTGACTGAAATTAATGTAATAGATTATGATGTAAAACAAAATATACTCTCCTATTGCAATATTGTTAACTGACTGTAAGAAAAGTTATTCAAGTATTTTGTTATGAAAAAATTCACGCCTTATTTATTTTATAATCCATACCCATATATATGCAAAATGCGAAAGTCTGTTTGCTACCTGATCACCATGAACAGATCGTAATGAAATTTGACAAGCAGGCAGTTTAGATGTCCGGTGTTAACATATATTAACTTTTATTGCAAAAATGTGTGAAAAGAAAGATAAAAAATTATTATCAAGACAAATGTCGATGAAATCGGGAAAAAAATCCGCCATATTCGCTTACGCTGCCTAAACGATTAGAAATAGGTGACAACTACGAGTAGCAATTTTCTTCACTTCAAAGAGTTGTACAAAAAAGTCCGCGACAGCACGTGTCTATCTTTATAGATAGACACGTGCTGTCGCGGACTTTTTTGTACACAACTTTTGTATAAAGGTTAACAAATTATCGAGAAAGCATTAAAAATACATGTGTTAAAATATTTCAATTTCAGAGAATAATTACAAGGAAAAATTCAATCGTCATAAAATTTAATAAGTTCTTTGCTTTGTGTATTAATAAAAAGACAAGTAACGTATTTAAATCGTAAAAATTGAACGAATAGTTTAAATTTTATAAGTGTTTTAATGAAATGGTGCAGTCGCACTACCGCCGTTGTCTTCCCTCGGAAGCGAAAATCCGACCGCGGCGCGGCTCCGGCGAGTGGGTTCATTCTACGTGAGACGCTGAAATAAATAGAGACACTTTCGATGTTATGTCAGAGTTGGGCCACCATTGGAGTTACGGGGATGGGTCAGTCCCAGAAACGCCAGGGATGGAGTGGGAAGGGAAGGTCATGTATTTAATCGAAAAAGACGGGATTAATCCATAGATTTCGGGATCTTTCATATAGATAGTGACATGATGCCGTATAAGTACAAGTTCAGCACACATGGGATTAAATACCCCTAACTAAGAAGTGGTGAGCAAGTTTAATTGGTTGCGTTTCGATTGCTTTGTTTCTCTCACAGACAACTTGCTAGCTTAAGGGTGGTTTCATCCAATGATTTATTTATTCTTGCTGCTGGAGATAAACTGAAAATGGTACTCAATCAAGTTTTGTATTAAATTTGTCAAATTATTAATTTGTAAAATTAGGATACAGTACATGTTTTTAAAAACCAGTTCGTAAAAGTATTTTGATCTTACAACAAGGATTAATTTTATTTTCCCGAAGTAAAATAAGATTGGTCTAAGAAAAACCCGGGCAACGCCGGTAATCAGCTAGTAAAGGATATTTCTCTTCTAGATCAAGGGAATCATTTCACTTCAATATTCAATTTCAAGCAAATTTGTTGGAGTTAACTCTAAATAGCACTAATATAGGTTACGTTATTTTATTTACTTAGAATCAATGATCTTCTATGTACTTCTCCATTCGAAACATCTAAATGGAACCGGATTGTATGTGCAGACATATTTTCAAAGAAACTTCACTGTTCCACGTATTTTGAATCCAAGGATTTTGGTACACGGAACAAATTCTATTATATGAAACACTAATAAACTTAAAAATTTTGCATTTCACATTTTAACCATATTTTACAATCAATATTATATATTTTTCCAAATTTAATAAACATAATAATACTTAGGGTAAATAAGAAATTTCCGCTAACATTTAGTTTTACAGATGAACATTTTTATAAATTTCCTACCAAACGGGTATAATTATTTCGAGCATAATAACGTGACGTACGCGACATAAATCATTCATGAACATTTCATTTTTATTTGCAAATTTTTTCCATTTTTAAGTTTATTCTGTGAAACAACATTACAATGGTAAAAAGTAAATATTTTCTCATATATAAGTTCCACGGTATTTTTGCCAGTATTATTCAACAAATTCGAAAACCATTTCCACCATGCAATGCGGCAATTTTCTTCAGAATTCAAGAACATACTTACTTCACAAAAGAATGACATATTTTCACGGATTTATCGTGTTTAACTTTGGATATTCTAACAAAAAAATAAGTGAAGAGAGTCTGAAAATGTGTTACAAAAAGATATAATACTCTCTTTCTATTTAAAAAAAGCAGCACTGGCAGAGTGTTGTCCAAACTTTCTTCTTTTGGAAACATACCCGAAACACTCTAAGACAGTCAAAATAATTACGTTTAAAACTGTTAATTGAATGAATATCGTAATTTTTACCGTCTCTTATTACCGTTCTTCATACGAGTTCAATTAAATTAATTACCAAATAAATTAACACTCAATGTTACTAAAAATATACATACATTACATGCCAAGTGTTGTGGAAAAACGTGGCGAGATTCTGTTAAAAAAATAATATTAATAGTGTATCCCGTAATGCTTCCACTATTATAGACGTGTATTTCTTTCTAATACATTTCTATTCTTACAACGTTTCCACTCATATTTGGAGACTTTATCTGGTGCTAAGATATTCTTAACATCTTAGACACATGCCATAAGAGAAAACTAGGATGTAATGTTTGTAACAATTAGCAAATTTCATCCATTATTTTACTATGACATTAAGCACTTCTAGTTAAGTGATTTCAAACACTAAAAGAATTTGAATTGCTAGTAACCCAGAGACCAAGTCGGAACACTGTAATACTTTGGAAACTATCCTAGAATATATTATATATACTACCCTAGATTAATCTTTTTCACGTTTTCAAAACAAATATCAAACAATAAAAAGTATAACATACCAATTTGTCAATAAGATACAAAGCTGGAAACACAAGCGGGACATACACTCCCATGAATAAAATAGAAGTCCAATCAACAGCGTAACTTGAAACGTTGTAATAACGCATGACAATGTTCGAAATGATGGAATATTGCACCCACTGCGCTGTACTGAAAAACCCAAATCCCATAAATATCACCAGGATAAGCCATCGTCTACGGTATACACGAAACTCCAATGTCTGTTTTTCCAGAAGAGCAGACATTACAATGTCCTCTTAAGAAATGTCTAGACTCTGTTTTAAGTTTTCAAATGCTTTCCTTTTTCACCTGATGGTTCTCTAGCGCTCGAGCGCAACGTGCTCAACTGAGAATTGTGTCGATTTCAATAAAAAAAGGGTACTGCGATATATTACGTAAAGTCACATTAGAATAGCAGCCTACGACGTGATTCATATCACTCAGCAAACAAAACGATATCTTTTCGTGTTAGACAGCTCCTTGTGTTCATGAACGTCAACTACATTTGAAGAAGAGTACAATATTATAATTAAGACACATCTTTCCACTTGTTTGGCATATGGTTCATGAACATGTACGGTAAACATTCCATTCCAATCAACATTTCACCTTATGCAAGCTTTACATATAATACTGGAATGATCTGAAGAGAACTGATTTGGAAAATTTAGGATTTGAGTTTACATTAATGTCACGATTATTAAAACTCACTATTCTTGAACAAATCCTCATATTCTTCTTCTTATCTCTTTACATTGCTTTTGTAGAGTTTTCATGATAAAAACATTTAAAAATTTGTGAAAAAGTACTTGTCATAGTTGCCAAATTATGTCATCCAAATCAGTTTTCCGCGAAATTTCCGCGAATCTTCAAACAAAATAAAATTTCCCAATATGATAATAACCAAAATTGATAAAAACTACTTAATAAAAAGTTTGGGAAATTTTATAATATCTGTATAACTTTTAAAGATAGCGGCAATGATGTCCAAAATAATTTTGGAAATAATAATCCTCTAGTTCAAACTAGGACCATTTTTTTCAAATGTACTTTCTTCATGTTCAATAATAATGTCACTAATTGACCCAGGTATCATAACAATTTTAAAAAACAAATTTAGTTCAACATTTTACGGAACAGAAAGAAAAATAATATATCAACACAACACGGAGTAGGCCATAAATGTCAACTTTGTAAGTTTACGACGGGCTGTGACTATAAAGGACTTACAGAGTGTTACCGTATAAGCGCGCCCCCTCCACCTATTCTCTCACCGTTCCAGACCTGGCTGCTCTGGTTCCCCATAGAGCACAGCAACCATTTTTCCAACATATTTTTTAATCATATAACTTTAGTACAAAATGCGAGAAATAATCTACACATGGCATAACTTCAGTATTTAACACTAGGTATGTGATATTTTTTCTGTGAACAAGTGACTTTCTTATACAGCTTTAAAAGGTTTGAAACGCTGTTCTTGTACGGCAGTAACAGACACGGGTTGGGAATTACAGAATTTTTTTTGGATTTCATGGGCATTACATATACTCAGCTCAAATACATTTAATGTAAACAGTGAAAATTTAATGATTTAACGGCACGCCCAGAAAGAAACTCTCTCTCTCTCTCTCGCATATTTATCGCAGCAAAACGAACTATAAATAGGAATATTTACCACATCAGGTATCAGTCAATATCTGAACTCCACAAATAGCAAGAGACCTTTAATTTTTACTTTGTCAAGTGAAGAATACGAATAACACACATAATAATATACAATTCCACATAGTGTTTTTCAATATATTCCATGATTCTTAAATTTTGTAAACTTCGTCTAAGAAATCTGTACGTTGCAACACG
Organism: Laupala kohalensis; assembly: GCA_002313205.1. Classification (NCBI taxonomy): domain Eukaryota; kingdom Metazoa; phylum Arthropoda; class Insecta; order Orthoptera; family Trigonidiidae; genus Laupala; species Laupala kohalensis. The sequence goes on along the minus strand of NNCF01126836.1, from coordinate 165,750 downwards.
CTTCATGAAATTTCACTGTCAATTGCGCCATTTTGTCATTTGACAGTTTTGTTTTGGATGACCATATATGTCGTTTTCTTGTTCGTTTTTTGTGTGTAACAGGAGTAGACACTGTTTAAGCGAGTATGTGTAATTTTGTACTTTTTTCGAACTATTGAAAGAAATCAAAATATTAGAGTTGCTCTCTTAAATATTATCAGACTCGTATCTAGAAAAATTCTTAGTAAATATTGTTTTTAAGATTTATTTTTGTTCATGTCATAGATGGCCAAGCGTACCTCGTGTACTGATTTGGACAGTGTCAGTTGGTAAAGCCTTCACGAAAGAAAAAATGGTTCTCAGGTAGTCATCTGTTGCAGCGGACTATCTTCATATATTCGGCGTTAAGCCGGAAATATGTCTTAGAGAGTTATACTTCTTATATCTTATAAGTGTATATCGGAAGTATAACTTATAAGAGTTTTTACAATGATTCAGACTGTACGTCAATTCATTACAAAAAATGTCAACGATACGGTCATTCTCAAACCACTTGCGGTTTACAACCTAGATGTGTGAGCTGTAGAGGACACCATCATTATACAGAATGTACATTTACCCAAGAGTGGTATACGTCCTACTTGTGTTAATTGTTTACAACATCAACATTTTCAGCCACATACTAACCATAATGATCCAAGTAACTGCAGACCTATTACCTTTCTCCCATCTCTTGCTAAGTTGTTTGATAAGTACTAAACCATTTGGTGGATTTTCTTAAGAAAAATGATATGATTCCAAAAACTCAATTTAGAATTAAACCCAACCAGTCAACTACCCATCCACTCATTAGAATAGTTGAGCACATAGCCAATATGTGAAACGATCTGGACGAGCCATTATCCAATTTTTTTCTATTTGATTCCTTCTCTCACAAACGGAAATTCACGTGTTTGTTGTGAAATCTTTGTGCGGTTAATAGCCCCTGATCTATCAAAGGCCATGAGAGGTGGGTAGGTAGAGGGATTTGTCCATAGTGATATCTATTTGTCAAACTACTTGAAATTGTGTGGAACGTCCGGGAAGAGACCACTTCAAACAACCAGGTGAAGCTGGGTGATTGATGCAACTCTTCCAATTCTTTAATTTTCCTACGAATAACTTCCTATTAGCGTTCCAAAAATATTGTTCCGTTTATCATGACCAAAAATTGTCAGGAACAATGGAATTCATTTACTATTCATGTTTCAAAATCAGATGAGCCTACGGCATTTTCTTATAACTTTTTAAGCCTGATGTATGTTGTGGCGCGATTTAAACTGTCAAGACTACTTTTCTACCTAACCCCATGAAAGTATAAGGAGAGATATGGGAAGAAGGTTGGGTTATTAGGGAATGTTTAGTTGTGCACGTCTGAGGAAAACCCCAGCAGAAAACCTCATCTAGTACAACAGAGGAGGGATCCCTTCCCTCCCGCTCAGCAGTACATGACGCTACCGCAAACTGTTATCAGGTTCAGATCTAGTTATCAGGTTCATATTCACTCTCTAAAAATGTTCTCTCTAGATTCAAACATCTAAATCATATAGATTGTTAAATTTTCGATTTTATTTTCTGTTAAACTGTATGTAATGTGAGAAGTTGAAAAACCGTGTATATCTCAAAGAAGTTGCTTTTAATGACATTCAACAAGAATAAAAATATGAATTAAATAGAAATAAATCGGAAAAAAATTATATCCGCTATGAAAATAGTTGAACTCATTTACATGAACTCTACGATAAATCTGTCATATATATAAATCTACGATAAATATTTTGACTCATATTCTGAGGTTTATGGGTCTTAATGTACAGCAAGTAATAAAATAGAAGAACTTACCACTTTGTCTATGATGTACAACGCAGGAAATATTAACGGTGCATAGACAGCCATAAATAAAATAGAAGTCCAGTCAACTGCATAACTTGAAACGTTGTAGTAACGCATAACTACATTGGAAATAATAGCATATTGCACCCACTGCATAGAACTGAGGAATCCAAACGACATAAATATAGCCAGGATGATCCACCGTCGCTTAAATGTACGAAATTCCAACGGAGCTTGTTCTGGAAGAGCAGCCATTTTATAGTTTGTTAGATTTCCAAAGATGAAAAGCGATGGCTCTTTCTAAATGTATGTTTTTTATTATACTAAACGAAGCATCGTAATTTTCTTATTTCCGCGATTCCAAGAACAATATCACAACTTAACTGAACTACACCAAGGTACTGCCGATATTACTGAGTCACTTGTTTTTAATGAAAGGACAGAGAATATGTTACGTCAGTCATTACATATCAGCCTCCCTCCTTATTCGTATCTCGGAGCAAATAATATGGAAATCTTTTCGCGATAGATCATTTTTTTATGGAGTTCTTCCACTAACAATGAGATAGTGTCTCTTATGCATATCGGTTTCCGATACTTCTTAAATAGCGTGAATGGACACACGGTTCAAATAAACGAACTCGTGGTTTCTACTCGTGGTTAAAATCTGTATTTTAAACAATTTATCCACGTAAGTGTTTAGTACTTCGGACAAACAAAAATATTAACTTAGGATTTTTAGTGTATTAAAAAATTTCCGATTTTTGTTGATAATATTTTACATAGAGTATTTGCTTCCTAATACAAAACGTAACAGAACAAGGTAGCGGTATCCGATGGAAATTACTAGTCTTCTTTTAGGGTGGTCAATATTATACTATCTGATTTTCCGCGGCTTCGTGAGCGTGAATTTTGTAATGTGTCTGCAACTTTATTCTTTCTCACATTCCCATTGATATCCAGAGAAAATGTTATTCATTAATGTCTGTGGTTTGATAGTATTGGTGTGTATCCTCAAACCCTTACTTTCACTGATTTAATTGAGAAAAAGGTTTTAGAAAACACCAATTTCCCATTTCACTCCGTTTGGTGTGTATTTTCGTAAAATCTTCCTTAGCGGACATTTTCGATAATTTCTCGTGTCTCTTCCTAACCCCCACCTCTAAGGTTTTCGTGCGCCTCATGTGGTCTGAAGGGTATATATTGTCATTAAAAATACAATTATTCATCTCAGAATACATAAAATCCATGGACGTGACCCTACAATCGGTCCTTTTACGTTATTTTTATGTCTCACCCTTCCCACCCTTCCACTCTTCCCACCCCCAGCTCTAAGTGTACCGTGCCCGTAAGTGATCTCAACTTGAACTTAATGACACTGGTAATTTAAAAATCATCAACGCTAAGACATTTGATCCGATGCAATTTTCATTTTTTTTATAATTCAGAAAAAGTTTTCAGTTATTTTGATCCATAAAACCATTTCTACCCCAAGGATGATAGTAGTGTCTTTATTACATGAGGGCTTAATTTATACTTACACGACATCGAGATTTCTCTATAAACTCGGCGACGTTGAAAACTGTCGACACGTCACTGGTATCTGTCATGTTCGATAATTTTTTCATGGCGTCTCCTTCCCTTGGGGTGCTTATGGACTCTGCCGTCTTCACGAATGGAATAACTAATTTCAGCGGCCCCAAAAACTATAATCCCAAATCAGTCATTTTCGTTAATTTTTACATTTCAGTTCCTCTCATCCCCTTCCCAAAACAAGTATGTTTCCTCATAAGGGGTGATCATGGACTTAAGTGACATTGAGAGTGTGACTGCTCTTCTGTGTCTTAAAACGATGTATTCATCAGCAACATGTTTTTTTATATGTTCTCCGTTCCCACCCCTACTCCACGAATTCTAAGAGAATATTATATCCAATGTGGACTGAATGTGAATTTACAAAGCATTGGGGTGTCTTTATCCATCTCAACGGCACCGGAAACTATGGTTTCGAATCTAATATCGGATTTTTCCAATATTTTTTCATGTCACCATCTTTCCACTCCCTCCCGAGGTGTGCCAGGGATATCTTACCCCCGCAGAGTTTGTTGTGAATGTTTGGTTGAAATTGCGTACGCCAAAGTTATGGTGGGATACATATATAAAACATTTCAATTCACCCCCATAGGGGTGGATTTTCGTAAAATAGTTTCTAAGCGGATGTATACACCCTAATAAAAGCCTACGTGCCAAATTTCAAGTTTGTAGGATTTGTAGTTCCTGAGATTACGTGATTAGTCAGTCAGGCAATCAGTCAGTGAGTGGTATTTCGCTTTTATATATTTAGACTCTTCGAAAAGTAGTATATACAGCTAAAGTTATGGAAAAAGACAGCCAGATACTAAAATCAAACAACCGGAACAAAAACAAATGGAATATTGTTGAAAATTACACGTCACCTTCTGAAAACCGAGAAGTAAACGTTTCCCTAAACAATGGCAAAATCGTTCCAAATCCAAAGGACATAGTAAATTTGTTAATTCTTATTTCTCAGAAGTAGGTAAAATAATGAATTCAATCTCTCAAAATCAATGTCCCCTAAATACACCTACCCAAGTCTACCATGTTAATTTCCGAAATTGAAATCATGAGAATCATAAGTTCATTACAAAAACTAATTTTAAACGGACATAAATGATATAGCCGAGTTTACTTTAAAATTTCGTCCCATTATATAAAATCCACTCATAAATATTTTAATAGTTCTTAATTAGAAGGGGTGTTTCCTAACGTTTTAGGGAGCTAAAGTGAAACCTTTACACTAGAAAGGAAACAATCTTGTTGTAAATTATCGACCAATTTTTCTACAACCTACTTTCTCAAAAATCCTTAAAAAAACTCTTCTATAAGAGTCTTCTAGATTGTTTATCGAGAAATAGCACTCTCTGACGATCAACGCGGCTTTCGGAAATCCTTTTCCACCACCAGCGCCATATTTTCTTTCTTAAACGATGTTGCCACATCTCTTACCACATTTTGCCACCGTGGAGAAAATCCTCAGGGTGTTTTTCTTGATTTATCCAAAGCATTCGATGTCATCGATCACGAAATTCTCCTGCCAAAATTGCATTCTTTTGGCATTCGTGAACTTGCACATCAATTGTTAACTTCTGTTTAAAAGATAGATATCAACAGGTCGAAATATCCTATACTAAAAATAAAGTACTTCAGCATTGCCTTTCAGAAACAAAGCTACTTATTTGCGGAGTTTTTGGTGGTAAAGTTGATAATAAAATATTTTTAATATAAAAAATTGAAAAGTGGGCGTAAGGAGTATTGGAAAATATTTGCAAGTTATTAGTACGTAGGGAATTTTTTTATTGTCCTTATAAATGGGTTTTTTATTTTACACAGCAGACTGGATTTCTCTTCGAAATGCGATAAAAGTCCATTCCTGAATAGTTGACGAGAGGTTTCGAACGCGTACATCGTCAATTTGCAAAACTGTTACTTCAACCAAACGATTTTCGAAAACACTAGTGGTAAGTTTTGAAAATTTTCAAAAGATGGACATGTATGTATGGGCGAATTGACGAAAGGAACCAGTAGCACAAAATCGCGAGTCGCTGCGATGTATAGTTATTGAATTTTTAATTATTTGTGGTTGTGTTTTGCCTCGTCACAATCGGGGATTTCATACAGACCGCCCTCAGGTAGCTAAGTATTTTGTTCCTTTTTGACGGGGAAGGATGCACGACATGATTTTGCTGCGGGGTACAGAAATGTTAAATCCGCCATTTCTTCGAGCCCTTGGATGGAAATTGATGAATTGGTCCACAGGTCACACGCAGTTTGTAACTATTTTTTTTACAGTAAATTATTTATTAAGATTATACGGATGTAGTCAAAATTTCAAACATAAATTTGAATTTCATATATTCCTGTTGATCTATATTGTTCATCGATTGAAATTAACGATTTTATTTTACTTAAACGCCTACAAGCCCCAGGTAATGTCCTTGGTTCGGTGGAACTCGCACTTTGTCTGGCATTTTAACAGAAATGTACCAGTATACGTAATCTCCAGTGGCGTAGTTGTCTATTACGTACTTAACGTATTTACAAGTGTGCATGCGAGACACGTGGCGTATTTAAGTACTAGCAGCAGTGCGCCGCTGTGCCGCGCCGTGGTGGATTACAGTTGTTTCTGTGGGTGCTAGTCTTCAAAAGAGGAGGAAAGAGCAAGGTTGAATGCAAAATAGGGGTAAATTATGACTCCCCCCATTTTCAATCTATTAAGAATACAGAAAAAATATGTTTAAAATTATAAAGATGTTTAAAATAAAATAAAATATTTATAACTTTATTTATAACTTTCACATCTTTTTAAGAAAGTCAATGAAAATATTTTTATGACATACAAAAATAAGCATTACTTTTGTTCAACCATGACTTCTCTCTTTCCAAACTGAAACGCTGAGAAAGAGGATGTAAAAATGGACAATGGAGATGAAAAGAACAAGTGATAAATTTAAGCACAGATGGAAAAAATATGGAGAAAATTTTTTTAAAACTGAAATCTATGATGATACATGTACACATGAATTGTAATTTTATTGTGGTCTTCTATGTTTCAACAGTAGTTTTTCAGTAGTTGTTATTGTAAACTACCTTGATTTTCTTAAATAAAGTTTACCTAATTGTTCAAAATTTGATAGAATCCTCAAATATGATAAGGAGGGCACAAGGAAAAATCGAAGTCCCACAATTCGAAAACTGAGATTTGTATATTGTAATTTAAATGATGCTTTGGAGAATAGATCGCGACTTAGACTTCAAAATTTAGTCTTTTCGAATAACCAAAGTTCATGTCCCGAATGAAAGAACAAGCCAAGTCCAATTATAAAATTGTGAATCTTAATGTTAAGTAACGAAGCTGTTATTTCAAGAATATCAATGCTCTGTTGTGACCTACATTGCTCTCACCTAGCAAAAGGAAATATTGGAAGCAGATTGTTTTGAATGAGGTAGGTTTACAGCAATGACACAGTCGATGTATTGTAGATCTGAAACAAGCCTGAGCCAACGGTGCTCATCCTGTTGATTATTAACTTACACATATTATTAGTACCGTGATGACACATCACTACCAATGTAAGGGTCACAGAAATTAAGTAGTTTTGCATCTGGCTGTCATTTGACTCGTCATGAGACTCGAACCGTGGGCTGTCCTTTTGAGAGAACTGTAAACATTTGAAATAATATTATAATAAATATTATAATTATTAGCTTGTGGCGATGGTCAATGTAGAAGGATGTACGAGCATCAGACCACAAATCTAAATCGAGTCGGCAACGTAAACGCGAAGATGCAAGTGATCCAAGGAACCATATATATTCTTATCACCGTGTATTTTTTGAGTGATCTTATGGTCGGAAGTGCCAGTCGGACACAAAGCATTCATTCCCACGTTCGGGATTTGTAATAAAATAATGTTCTTTAAAGAAAGTTTTTTATGGTTCGTTCACTTGTAAAGTTTAGAGGGGTAGACACAACAATCATAAACACTCTGCGTACTTGGAAACAACAGGAAACACTTGTAGCATAAAATCTCGTAATGGGCAACAATCGTATTTCAATCTGCAAGACAACAAAAAAAGTTTACCTAATGAAAGAATTAGTGAAACAACTACACGAAATGCATATGGATTTTAATCCTAGTGATCCTGCATCATACGAGAGGGATAAACTTCACAAAAGAAAAACTGTGACATTCTATGTAAGGAATAGTGTATCTGGAGTAGATTTGGAGCTCAGTGAATATACAGTAAATTGTAAAATGATTCATTTGATTTTGTTTTTAGTCTTAGATGATGGACGGACGCAAATATAAAAGTGGCGCATTGAAAATAAAATTGAAAAAGGAACTTGAGGAAAGTACCAAAAAACTTACGAAAATAGATAGCTTTGTTATGAAAAGGTCTTCAAAAATGAATACTGAGCAAGAAACGACAAGTCAGAATGCTCAAATAATTCTTTTGAACAACCTCATACCGAACAGGGTGAAACATTTGTGAAAAATTCAGAGAAATCGGAAGAATCTTCGGAACAAGTAACTTAATCTGATGCAACTGTAAAAAGTGATGTGTGTACTTCAGATCGTGGAATATATGTTAGACAAGAATTATCGGACTGAAAAAGACTTCCAACCAACATTAAACAAACTAACTGAGACGACCTATTGTTATGCTGTCCTAATCATTCTTCCCAATATCTCATAGATATGGTCCACCTCTTCCATTTAACTCAACGGAACTTTATAAAACATCATCATGGCGTCATACTTGACCTCATCTTCGCTACAAACTCTGACACGGAAATGCAATCAGCCTCAAATATTTTGGTACCACCTGACGGTAACTACCCACCTCTTTAATCTGTAAGATAGCTGTGGAGGATGCATATAACCCACCCTCTAAAGCAGGGGTGGCCAACTTTTCTGTACATAAGATCTACTTTTTATCTCAAAAGTGTGTCGCGATCGACTCGTTATCATAGGCGTAGTCTAAGGGGTAAGAAAAGGTGTGAAATGCATACTATGTTTATACACTGTGTTTCGGTATAAGGTGCATTCCAGCACGGTATGAGTAGATAAGTAAAAAATATTATTTTTTAAATCACTTATTAAGTTTTCAGGAAAATTAAAAAAATATGGATAATTATTAACAATATTTATTAATTCAAAGTAGCTACAGATAAAGACAGATTTAGAACTTACTTTGTTGCCATATCATTAATGGGAAGACTTGAGTTTGCATGTCTCTATCCAAGGAATCATAATTAGGTGTATATCCTGACAAAGATAATAATAATGAGTCTTCAGTATGAGAATCAGTCAGGACAGAACGTTGTTTAGTCTTCGTTAGCTTCAAGTATGAAAATGTCGATTCGCATAGGTATGTATATCCGAAACAAGAATAGATATATTCGCTACCGTATGGCACTACCAAATATTCAAGCTAACTGACTGTGTTCTTCGATGAAGTCGAGTCGTAACTATTGCGTTCACGCGTTGCGTCCGGTGACAGGTGTAACACATAAGTCAAAATGTATTGTGCTGGGTGGGCGGAGATCACAGTGTCAGGCTGTCAGAATTATAGGAATTTATGACCTTGGCAAATTCCCAGAATGCATTAAACTATTGCTAGAAAATTTTGTCTTCTACAATCACTTCAAAGTCCATGGTACACGGAATTCCATCCCAGACATTGCGAGCGATCGACGAAAATTAGCCTCGTGATCGACCGGTCGATCGCGATCGACTTGTTGGCCACCCCTGCTCTAAAGCCAATAACATTAGGAAATGCAACTTGGACGCTGTTTTTGGTTGGATTCAGTCTGAGCTACTTCTCTATGATCCTAACCGATGAACACTTTATAGATTTGCAGTATCCTATTGAATACAATTAAATTAAACACTTCTTTTAGATTTCATAAACGCTCTACCTTCCCAGAGTGGTTCAATTCGTGAGTTGAAATATTACATCATTCAAAAGAAGGTCCTTCATAAATTATTCAAAGAAATTGGTTAAATGTATTACTATGAAGAGTTCTGAATGCTATGAAATCACTTCAAACGGTTAGCTAGTAAATGCTTCGAGCTTCACCGCATCTACAGAATCTTCCATACCCAATAATGTCAAGGTATTTTGGTCTCACGTCCAGAACCTCAAGTGCAACTCAACGCCATCCCGTGTCCTTTACAACGATCATGAATCAGAAGACCCAGCAGATCAATGTGAGCTTTTTCAAGACGTCTTCTAATCTGTCTACATAGACCAATCTCCTCCAGTTTCAACATTCGACTGTGGTACAACATGCAACTTAACGTATTTCTTTGTAACAGCTACGCAAGTTGAAAACAAAGCTTATCACTCTTTTAAAGGTGTAGGGCCAGACGTCATTCCACCAGCAGCGCTATTCTCGCCTTACATCTTTCATTACTTTTTAACATGCTATTGAAAAAAGATATGTTTCTGGCATGTCTGAAATTGGGTTGCGTGACCCCTATCTTCAAAAGTGGTGACATATCCTTCTATCACCCCATGGCTATCCAACTCGCCCTCGGCAAAGTGTGTGAGAGCCTGGATCTGGATGTCCTTACATTCAACCTCAAGTCTGTTATTGTCCGGGAACAACATGGGTTTAGAAACGGAAGATCCACTGCCACCAATCTCGTCCTGCTCCAAAATTATATCATCTTGCTTCCTCCACACTAAATCAAATTGATTGCATTCTGTTGGATTTCTGAAGACGTTTGACAGGATAAATCACAAATCTTCTACTAAACAAGCTCGAGTGATATAGTATTTCCGGTCCACTACTAGAATGGCTCAGAAGCTGTCTTACAAATCGTGGCATGACAGTCAGGTATGGTAATGCGTTCTCCGGGACATTTACTGTATTCTCCGGTGTTCCTCAAACTTCCCACCATGTCCCTTTCTTATTTAATATGTTTATGAATGACGTCTTCAAAATAATCTCCAGTAAGTATCTAATGTTTTCTGACGGTATAAAATATTCCTTAAAATATCCTCTCTTTAAAATATCCTCTCTTTATGGCTGTGTTGCATATATCTCTGCTTGTGCAAGCTATTTAAAGAAGTTGGATGGTGTCCACCATGCAGGAATCCGACTAGTTACGGGAGCCTACCGTTCTAGTCCCAATCCGATTTTCTATTTAGAGTGGCGAACCTTCTCTTTACCTCCAATGTAACGCTATGGAACTAATTAATGCAAGAATGTACCTGTGCAATGCCAATGTAAATGCGAGAAAGAGTGCTGTTCTTGCCTACTCGAGCTCACTACCTCCATGTCTTCGACTACAAAATCCACGATGTATTGCTAACAAGGCTCAACAAAGATCAGAGACACTGGTGTAATCATGTCATATAATCTCAGTCCCTGGGTACATTATACTCCCGATACTATGGTTACGCTTATTAAAATCTAAGTTCATCGAGTACATGAATATGCCTTCATGGAGCCCGTACCAAATTTGGCACATCGCTTCTCCGAAAAGAATTCAGATCAGGCTCATAAGACTGATTGGATGCAACTTGGTTATCGTTACCTGGATGAGCCTGAACGCCCTGCGCTCAACTATGGAGTTCCCACCTTTTGAAACAAGAAGAAAGGTCAGCGACATTCTTCTGCTACAATAAATTGGTGACTGGTTCCTTAGACTGCCCTGAGCTACTTGTCGGCTTGCGTGTCACTAGGATTACCCGTTTTCAAAGCATCTTCTGTTGGCGTGCTCCTCCATCCTTCTATAGACATCATAGCTGGTTGTCTCGTCTAACGAGAGAGGGAAACGACGAGTCAGGTGACATAGACTTCTTCGGTCACACACCATCTCCATTCAAAAGAGAACTTCTCTTGTAAAATCTCCTTCTCTTGTAAAATCATGTTTGCTGTCCTGTTATTTTTTCTTCTTTTTGTGTTTTCTCATTTTTGTATTATTTTCATTTTAGATGATCAATTAATTCAGTTCTAGTTACTTGTTGTATCAATACCAGTGTCAACTGTATTAATAAAATTGTACATAATGGGTTTCCGTTGAAAATAAGTGAATAAACATACGGTCGTGCTGCCTGTTCCTGGAGATGTATTCGGAATTAATTAATGCTGTGTACTTGTGAACCATATCAGGGGTGGATCCAGCAAGTGATCTTGGGGGAGACAGACGAAATTTTGTCAACTTTGTCCCCCCTCCCCTCCCCGACAAGCACGTACCCACATACACACGATACTTTCGTCTTCCAACTAATCACCCGTTTTTTAAGACGAAATAAAACACATTAATGGCGAGGCCATGTGGAGCAAAGAGTGCGTCTCCTTTCTTGAAGAAAATAAAATCCAAGAAATTAAGACGACCGAAAAGATCCCGTACGGTGAAACCCGGAAGAAATACAGGGCTTTACATCCTGTGTTTTATACGTTACTCCACCGCAGCGAAGACTCCTGTTATAAAGAAGAGTATTTCCATCCAGGTAGATATTACTGACGTGTCTACGACAACGTCGTGCACATGCCACTGCAAATGTGGCAAGAAAAGTCTTCAAGATGCTCCCGCATAGCCAAAAACGTCAACGATACCCAATTCTTCTACTTCAACACAAAAAAACCAGCAGTGTGAAAGTATTTCTAACAAGTGCCAAGAAAGAAAAGAGGAAAAGGCAGGGTTCCAAGGTTAAATACCTGCACATTGCCATATTTTTTAAATAAAAGACAAAAACAGCAGCAGGATTCCAAGGCTAAACAACCGAACGTTGCCGATTTGTTGANTTACGTAAAAAGAACGTCTCTGTCCTTCCTTCCTCCGAGTCAGATTGTGCATTGTCCGACGTTGACGCGGCAATGCACAGTCAGGAGTCCGAACCAGGAGGTTTAAAATAGTAATGGATTCCATACTTCAGTGGAACCTTAATGGCTATAGAACTCAACGTGAAGAGTTACAGCTCTTAGCGCGTCGCAATCCGATCTGCATTTACCTGCAAGAGACCCACCTATTACCACAACACTCTCCCTCTCTACGGGGATACATCAGGTTCAGATATGACGACACCACGGAAGACCGAGCAATAGGTGGAGTTGCTATGTTTCTTAAAAACACTATTCTCTGCTCACCTGTCGCCTACAAACCCAAATCCAGGCTTTAGTAGTCAAAATTGTCAGCGTACCAACTATGACCGTGTGTTCAATATATCTTCCTCTAACACGAGACTTCCCTCAGAGATTTAATTCACCAGCTCCCTCTACCATTCCTCCTCCTTGGAGATTTCAACGCTCACAGTGTACTGTGGGGCTCGTCGAGCGATTGCCCCATGGACCGACTGCTGAAGTCTCTTTGAGCGTGAAAATTTGTTTAATGAACGCAGGAGACATGACCCTCTTTGCGTTTGCCACGGGGTCATGGACTGCTATAGACCTGTCAATTTGCTCCCCTGAAGTTGCTTATATCTTCCAATGGAAGGTAGATGATCTGCGTGGTAGCGACCATCATCCTATCTGGTTGTCCTTGCAGGGACGTGCGACGTTCCCGAATGCAATCCACAGAAATAGTTTCTCAGAAAGGTTAACTGGACACTGTACCGTTCTCTGGCTGCCTTCAGAGAAACGGAAAGTGTCCACGAGAGGGTCGACCATCTGACCCAGGTGATTAATCACGCCGCTGAAGAATCCATTCCGAAAACATCTATGTTTCCGCGAAGACCTCATGTCCTCTGGTTAAACGACGCTTGTTGGTCCGCCATTCGGGCAAGGCGAAGAGCATTGCGGAAATTTAAGGTTAGTCCATCTCCGGGAAACGTCGCCGCATATCGGATTGCTAGAGCAAGAGCTCGCAGAACCATCAAAGAATCCAGATCCACCTCCTGGAAAGAGTTTCTAAGTACCATTAAGAGAACAACATCGTCCACTAAAGTATGGGAGTCAATCCGAAAGATATCTGGAAGGTATTCTCGAGTCCCGATATCTCGACTCAATTATCAGGGTCAGATTCTCACCAACAATAGAGAAATGGCAACAGTGATGGCTGAATACTTTGCTGATCTAACATCTACAGCAAACTGCGATCCTGATTTTGCGAGGAAACAGGAAATAGAGAGCACTTCTTTTGACTTTCGTTCCACCAACTGGGAACCCTACAACTCTTGCTTTTCCATGTGGGAACTTGAGTTAGCTCTAGCGAAAGTCCATGACACTGCTCCTGACCCTGATTCAATTCATTATAAAATGCTGAGACAACTCAGTCTCGAGTCGGAAGAATACCTCCTGGATATCTTTAAACTTTCATGGACCGAGGGAGTATTCCCTAATTCCTGGGAGGAAGCAACGCTTATTCCTTTACTAAAACCAGGTAAGGACAAACGAACAGTTGTTATCGAAGCAATGCTTTGACGAGTTGCGTCGATAAAACTCTGAAGAGAATTATCAACCGACGTCTCATCTGGTATCTTGAACGGCATGAATTGCTGAGTCGATCTCGGTGGTGTTTCAGGAAGTTCCATTCCACCCTGGACAACTTACTTCTCCTGGAATCAGCAATTCAAGATGCTTTTGTCCAAAGACAAAACGTCATCGGAATATTATTTGACATCGAGAAGGCTTACGATACTACTTGGCGTCATGGTATTTTAAAACAACTCTATGCCTGGGGATTTAGTGGACATCTTCCTCTGATGTTACAGTCCTTTCTGGATCAGCGTTACTTCCGCTACAGAATTGGAAGAGACACCTCGGATCTGCTTCTTCAAGAGAACGGTGTTCCTCAGGGCTCAGTCCTGAGTGTGGCCTTATTTGCAATGGTCATAAACACCATAACATCCACTCTAAGGAATCCTGTCCTACACTCTCTTTTTGTCGATGATTTTGCTATCTTTTGTTCATTACAGAGTGTCACGCGAGCGACAAATCCAACTCGTCCTCAATATATTATACCACTGGTCGAAGACGATTGGCTTTCGTTTCTCTGCTGAAAAACACGCTGTGTTCTTTTCAGTAGAAGACCAAGCCTCGCCCTTGGGAACAACGTTATAAAATTATATCCTTATGTAAAATTCTTGGGTCTATCTTTGATCAGAGACTGAATTGGATTCAACATCTTACGGATCTAAGAGCGAGAACATTAAAGTCTCTGAATCTATTGAAGTACCTGAGTAGCAGGGAATGGGGCGCTGATAGCTCCTCCTTTTTATCGAGCATTTGTAAGATCTCGGCTCGATTATGGTTGTGTTGTATATAGCTCTGCTCGTGCAAGCTATTTAAAGAAGTTGGATAGTGTCCACCATGCAGGAATTCGAATAGTTACGAGAGCTACCGTACTAGTCCCATTCCGAGTTTTTATGCTGAGAGTGGCGAACCATCTCTTACCCTCCGGCGGCAACTCCTCATGCTAAGACACTTTTCCCACGTGCTAACTTTACCCGACAATCTGGTACACAACGCAGTATTTCATCCTTCCCCTTCTTCCATCCGTTTCTACAACAACAGACTGAGAGCAACCAAATCTTTTGGATATTGCTCCAAAATATTTTCGGAAACCTTGATTATACGCACACCTAATGTCTTAAATCAAGGTTTCAGTAAGACTCCTCCTTGGGTTTTGCATAAGCCGAAGATTAATTTCGATCTTCTGCATCATGACAAGAACACTCCAACTGCGATATTGAGGGTATACTTTCACCTAATCCTCGACAAACACCGGGTCCATATCTCTGTGTTTACAGACGGGTCGAAGCAGGCTGGTGGTGTCGGCTGTTCCGTGGTGTGTTCCCGTATGACCTGTGGCTACCGTCTTGGCGACCTGTGCAACGTTTACACCGCTGAGTGCTACGCCATATTGAGATCAATGCGATCAACAAAGTTTTCCAGCGGATCAAATTTCCTGATTTGTTTTGATTCTCTAAGTGCCCTTCAAGGAACCCAGACTATGTATCCAGCTGATAGGCTGATCCAGAACATCCAGGATGTGCTTTTATCGCTCCAAAGTGATGGAAAGAACATAATGTTTTGCTGGATTCCCGGACACGTGGGAATAAGAGGAAATGAGGATGCAGACGTTTCCTCAAAAGCGACAGGCCTCAAGAATCGCGTGGATTTCTTTACGTTTCCAAAAATATCTCCTAAATAGCATAGAGACAAGGATTCTGAGTGAATGGAACAATGAGTGGTTGGCTGTTGAAGAGAATAAGCTCCGACTTATCAAATCCTCTGTTAAGTCATGGAACAGTTCCTGTAGGTCAGCCAGGCGCGACGAGGTCTTGCAAACTGCGTCTCCGTAGATAAAACTCCCAACGTTTCGGCCATCATGCTGTGGCCTTCTTCAGGACAGTGTCAGAGTCGTGCAGACCTAAGTCGCTGTCGTACTCTGCAGATGATGTCCGAAACGTTGGTAGTTTTATCTACTGAGACGCGGTTGTCCCGGACAAACAAGTTCAGAATGCTGAATACGTTCACTGTGCAATTCATACTCTTAACCTAGTCGGGAACAATTCTTACGTTGAAGCAGTGAAATATCAAATTTTTTCGATATTATTCAAAATATTTATTCATTTTTTGGTTTAAGTATCAAACGCAATATCAATATATTGGCAACATTTACGTCCGAATCCGAAGTCACGTTGAAAAATCTCTATCCTTTTCAGTGGGTTGAAAATATTTCTTCACTTTCAGCTGTTAACTTCTTTTTTATATTTTATAATCATTAACTCAAATTCATTTGAAGTCTTCTAAAAATAGTGAAAAAATTGAAGCTGAAGCTTGAATAAATCAAATATCTTCTTTTTGAGTTTGTTTTCATAACAGTTTTGATGTTCAAAATTTTGGACATTGCTCACTTGTCATAAGCTTTAAAGTTGTTCATGACACGAGCCATATTGAAATTATCATACCCCAAACTACTGATACAAATGGTGTCATAAAGAACAAAATAGTGTGTAACAATTTCTTTATAATCACTGTAAATATCAAGAGTGATGAATAAAAAATATTTTTTCAAATTGTAACAATATTTGTAGTAACATGGCATCAAAGTTTTTGAACCTTGTTTCAACCAACATTTTATATTTGGCCAAAATATGGAATATAGATGCAAATTGTAAATTTAAATGACTGATGAAATAATTAGAGATCATTGATTTGATAATGCTGAAGAACTATTCAAAATTAATATACGTTTGTATGTTATCGACCAGGTTGCAGGACAAATAGAACAATGATTCAAGGGTATGAAAATAGTACAGAATTATTTTGGTTTTTTGGAACCTAAAATTATAACAAGCTCTAGAGAACAAATTCTTTTGCAAAAATCAACTCATTTTTCTAACAAATATTCTGAAATCAGGTCAATATCAACACCTTTTAACTCTTGTTGGAAAAGATATACACAGTAAAATGTCAACAAGAGATTTCTTCAAATTGATTATTGACAAGTATGAGGCACTTGAAAGTGACTTCATCCAGTTTTATGTGGCATTTTTATTGTTTTTCATGTTACCTGTAACACTGGCAAGTCTAGAGAGATCATTTAGTAAATTGAAAAGGATAAAAAAACAACCTAAGATCAAAGCAGACTGAGTAGTCATTTTACTCTTGATTCAATCAAAAGTGACCTCTGAAATGGATTTAAGCCATGTAATTAATTAATTTGTGAATGCTAATGCTAGAAAAAGAGAATTTTAAATCAGGGCAATATTTATGTTTCTATACTAATGCGATGTATATATACTTGTAATATTGAACTAAAAATAAAAGTTAAAAATACCTACATTTTACAGAGCTTAGAGTTTTATTTCAATATTCTTTTTGACTAGGATAAGGAGTCTCACTTTTCCTCGTGCACTAGAGCCCAGAGGTACCCAGATATGCTACTGTGTGCATTAAACAAATTGATATGAACGCATGATTTCATTGGTATTTGTAAATCTTAATCTATATTTCAATAGTGCATTGCCAACTTATTTAGAATATCTGCCTACATGATTATTTACTAGAAGCTAAATGAGCAACCTACCCACTGATGGCTTTTCCTCACCTCGGAGTGAATTTTTTCATTCTATGCATTAGAGGAATATCAATTACACTGCTTCATTGTGTTTATTGTGATTTCTGTGTCCTCTCGAGAACAAAAATACTTTATTCAGGAGTACACTTTTTAAAATTTCCTCTCAACTTTTAAGTTCCCAATTTTTTTTCTAAAATAATTTACCTTACTCGGAGAGGAAACAGAGTGAGAAAATAACAGAGGATTGTGAAGGAATTGTTTCTAGGATGCATATTTTCAGAATGACATGTTAAGAAATTTAGTATAAAATTAAGAAATATTTGTAGAAAACTAACTATATAAGAAATCTCTTTGCCCTGATATTAGGAAGCAATTTCCTGAATACTAGATTCCAAAATGTCGTCATATATTTTTAAAAGAGAAATAAGCATTAATAAGAGAAATAGTTGTTTTTTAAATTGTAAAACTAATTTTCAGTTAAGCAATGAGTAAAGAATAAATAAAAAAAGTTATATATATAAATTTTTTTTAAAATAATGTATGTGAGATGTTTTAATGTGATAATTTGGATATTTGTGATGATATGTGGGTCATTCCACAAATGTAAGACATTTCACATCTTTGCAGAGTATCATTGTTATGTGACTGTAAAATAAAAATGTAAAAATTATAACATATTTTACCAGTATACATACTGCATAAATACAGTAGCACTGACACAATTGTATAATAAATTTATTGTCAAAAAACAGTACAAACTGCATATGACCATGTGGAGGACAATAAACTAATTTACTCTCCGGAAGCAAGCAAGGGACCATCCCATCAATTCCGATCAAGGGCCCTAAGGCAGAGGCGGATTCAAAAATTTCAGCAAAAGTTCCTAGATAAGATAAAAAGTTAGCTGCGAGTTATAATACATATATAATGTCAATATGTTTGTAATTTAACGCAAATATGTTTGTAAATTTACATGTACAAGTTATTATCGAACTATAGATTATTCTGAGTATAGTGTTTAAAAATCATAAGAGTTGAAAAAACACTAAATTCACAATTTATTGTTACAATAAACACGCCCCTAGACAAAGCCTAGAGAACCTGTATAAGAAATCCGCCTCTACCCGAAGGAAAAACAGAGAAAAACCCGGGCCAGGAAGTTATACCATAAGTATAACTTCATACTTGTAACTAATTCAGGAGAGTCTCCTTTGGTAGTCTTTTTCAACACTGATCTTACCAATTCAACCGAAGATACAGTTTTAACTGTACCTATATATACAGTGATATCAAATAAATCACATTACATGGTAAATCATGAAACTTAAGAAGGAAGGTATTAGTATAAAAGTATTTTATTCATATCTACATATAAATAGCAATTGTTACAAAATGTGGAAAATTAAACATTTTTTTTGCATTGTGCGACTCAAACACTCAAAGATAGTGCATATTGCAAAGATTGTGCTAAAGAAATGTCTGCTCCAGCATGGGTAAACTGGCCCCTAGTAGTAAAATTTCATGAAGAAGTAATTTCAAAATTGTCGGAATGCTTTCAAATGACATTTATCCATAGCACTGAATCCTCAACATGACTTTTTATAAAAAAAACAACACATTTGGATAATACTTACAGTAATAAATTTACAATATATGACTGAAGTCTGAAAGAAAAATCTCAGAAACAGAAAATATACTCAAAAATTTAAAGTACAAAAGTCGAAGAAAGTGAGATCCATGGAGCTTATATCTTCCCAACTTAGTCATAAGTTATTTAACACTATGAATTTCAGAAAAACTACAAAAAAAATCCAAAATTTTTAAAGAGTTGACCTCAAAATGACAACATTCTCAATTTTGTCACAAATTTTATAGGTAAGTGACTGTTCTTTTTTTTCGGATCTATGATATAGGTGACACTCAGACCAAAAAGTAATAGAAGTATTAGTTTACTGTCATTTTCTTTTATATATATTTTAATTATCACACCATATTATTATAGTTTTCCATACTTATACTAGGGATATTATCTCTAAAATTATTGATCGACTGATTGTATTCTTGTATCATATTGAAGAAAATAGTGATAGATTTCTCATAATTGAAACAAGCTGTTTCAAAATTCCCATTACAAATATTGATTAACTAATTCAAATACATTTTTGAGTACATTGTCCGACTTCTTAAACAGCATTTTGCATCCTCTGAATCAGCAACTGAACCGAAATTCAAGTTGTGGTGGTTCCTTTCACTTTTTGTTTTTATCTCCAGGTTCTACCTATTAAATATTCAGAAATCAACCCATTTGACTCCATTAAGGAAATATTCAATACAAACTTTAACATAATTTTTTCCCTAAACAATTCTTATATAATGTTCAGATATCAGGGAAAGACTACATTACCAACAACTGGTTGAATTGAGTACTTAATCATAATGACCTCTGTTATCATTTGCATCATTTCCAACACAAACTCATGGACAACTCAGAATTTTGAAGAAGGAAGTCAATTGTGTTTACTACTGAATGCCTCAAGTTAACAAGAAAATGAACAATGTTGTATTGGTGCCCTTGCCTAAACATATATTTATGTTCTGACAAGTAATCCAGAGTCATTTATTAAAAGAACTAAATTATTAATTGTTTGAGAAAAAATTATCATAATGACAAAAATAATAACACAACATTTGATTATGCAAGTATTAGTCTTACATTTTACATCTCTCCTATTACCCGTTAATTCTCACAGACTATTGCTGTTACAGAAAGCCATCCTAATTTGCTGAATGGAGAGTTGTTTTCCATGCTGTTTCTCATAGAACATGTATACTAGAGGCAAATCAAATATTCTGTTCCATAAGATGAGCATATAAATAATTATTTGAGTGAACCACTTTTTTTTTCATCAATACTGTTTTCATTTTACTCAATACTGTAAAAAAGTTATGTACAATGTTTTTAACAGATAAAATTATTTTGTTAAAAAAACATTGAACTAAATTATTCTCAAGAAATCATTTAATAAAGAAATAAGTTGAAGTAGGATTACATTTCTACAAGAAAATACGGAAGGGTTGTAAAATTATTTTTCTCTGTATTATCATTTTAATTAGATTCATAAAAGGCTGAAGCAATTTATTGGATTTTATTCCCTTCCTCTTAATAGTGAGCTGCATCACATTCAAAGAAATGTAACCCGACAACTGATTGTCATTATAGCTAGCAGTAAAAATATTCAGATAAAAATATACAACATTCACAATAACATAAAGAAGAATCACAGACTCAAATAAGAAACCAAATGAATCGATAGTGGACTAAAGACCTCTTTCACAGAAACCATTACAAAATATGGATGGAAAAATATGTCACTAAAGTTAAAACTGAATTAAATTAATTGAAACTCAAAATATATAAGAGAGGAGAAAGGGACAAAATTATGAATTGGAGAATGCAAAGAGTAAAATTCCACAAGATCCCATAATAGGACATTAATTTTTGCAGAACATATTGTCTAACTTTGTGTGATTTCAATATTAGACTAATAAAACCTATTATCTCCTCCTATTATAGTAACATTAGCAGTACAAAGTTTCCAAACCAATTGCCAACTTAATATCAGCACAGCATATCACAGATCCCATGTAACATGGAATAATGGCAAAGTAGATCAGAGCAGAATGTTCAGAATATTCTCATGAAAGAGTCATCTTTCAATATAGAACTTCCTTTTGCTTTGGAAGATTGAAACAACACCATATCACAGAACTCATTTACTGCAAAGGCAAAACTCATTGCTGCTAGGAATGTTTCAAAAGTAGATCTTCTAAATCATATAACAGTTTCTGCCATCTATTGACAAAGCAAAAAAATTAATCAACAAACCAAAACCTTCATTAACATTATCTCTATAAACATTATTGAATCACACTATTACTAAAATATAGCCTACAGAAATCGTAAAATCAAAATACATAGGTAGGGCTGTCAAGAGGACTTCGAGGACCTGGGACAGATTTAGAATTTGGGGCTTCTTCCCTCTCCTCACCCTTTTGATTCCCCCACCTCCACCCAATAAGTGGGCATACATAGAAAATAAGCATACAAAAATATTTCAAAAAAATTTTGTTGTTGTACACATTTTGCAGATGTATGACATTTAGTAGCTTGTAGAAATAAATATTAATAGAAAATATTTGAATGATATACAGTTTTATATATTACACAAACCATTATAACTTTTCTTCAGTTACTGAAGGAGAACAACAATTATTTATCAACAATAATTATCTTCATAGGGACCTCCCTCCAAGTTGGTAGCATGAAAAATTTGTTATCTTTTCCTGTGAAGCAATTTTAATCAGTTTGATAATAAAAAAATGTTGTTCATCTATCAGCATTGAAGCATCCTACCCCTGCCCAAGTCCCAGTGCCTGTGGCAAACTGCCCACCCTCCTTCACCTTTCTCAGTAACAGTTTAAAAGGCAATAAAAATGAACCATCATACACAAATAGTAAACATATTTTTCTCCATAAAAAGCATCACCAGCTTCCATAAGTAGATGAGAGTGGCAGCTTGAAAAGAAACACAATATAAAAGATACTTAAATTTATAAGTATAGGAAATAAGTATTGAAAATTTAAATTATTTGGGTTAGAGCGAAATTTTCTAGTAACTATTCCAATAGTTACTGTTGAAAATTGTTGAGTAAAATATATGATCAGTAAACTCAAAGCTAAATCTTACCATACATGCCTCATGGCGTGACAGCACCATCACTGGAGGAGCGGGTGGATGCAGAGGAGTCGTCGAAAATAGCCATGGAAGCTCGCAATGAGGCATCACGTCGCTTCAGCTCTGGACGGATAAACGTCGCCAACGCTGTGCCCAGCACGAGAGAAGCGCTCACAGACAGGTTAGCCCAGCGATCGCCAACTTTGTTGAGCAGCCACGCGTAGCCCACTGTGTAGCCGATGCCTAACAGTTGAGACCCTCCCATCAGCACGCCAGCGGTCGTGTTCTCAGACTCCGGATACGTGAGTTCAGATGCGAACTCGAAGCCCACAGGCATAAAACCTCCCATGAAGCACCTGGATGGAATGAACAATTAGAAACACTTTTGTACTTGTAATATTTGATATGACCTCTTAAGTACGCAAACTTTGTATTCATAGATTCAAAAAACTAAATATATTTAAAAGGTCATATAAAATATAATATTACTATTATAGTAGACGAAAATATTCTCAATATTCTCAAATGCTTTTTAATATTTATTTTCAAAGTGTGTCAATAACTGGCAGATCAGACTCATTAGACAAGACGTTTACGTACGAAATACAACCTAGACTGATCGAGAAGATTGTGCGTTTCTTTCTGATCATAGAGCACGAAGTAGCGTGTACGTTTACTGGTGCGTGCTTAGGGGAGGGGGCATTCCTCCAAGCCTCATCCTGTAAGGGGCCTCCAAATGTGTCACCAATAATAATGAGACAAAATTTGAACTTTAATACGCTCTCATCTTATTACAATAGTCAAATAACTTATAGCTAAGCTTCTTATAAAATACAATTCCAATTTAATAATTTTTACGTATTCTTAAACACAATATGCAAATATGTTTGTGAGAGGCTTGAATCAGAGACCTCATTTGGTGTAAGAACTCTTCCGAAAGCACAGTTATTTAATTATCAAAACACTTATTTGTTGGACCTGAAAAGGAAATGTAAAATATAACGAAAACGCATTTTTGTCTACTTTAACTCTTCAATTACTCGGATAGCTTAAGAAATGGTTATATATGTAACTGATTTAATTATATACATCGTTAATACAAGATATAGTTTTTACAATCAGAATTGTTTGGTAATTTCTAAAATAAAATAGTTTTCTTCAGTACCAATGATATAATTACATATATATTTATTATTTGTTTATTCTTAGCATGCGTTATTATTGTGTGGTATGTTCATTGTGGAAATAACAAATCAGACAAGCATAAAATAGTGTAGCTATCTTCTTAATCATTACAGCGATCGCACTTTAGAGCAATTCAATTTCATTTCCATTGTATGCACTTATTATAAATTCATAACTCTTCAATTCATAAATAGACACAACATCACGTTTCGATGTAAACAACATTAACAAATGAGCATCATGTCTCCATAATTCAACATGTCGACCTAGTTTTTCTTAATCCACAGCACGGATCAAAACTGAGTTATTAAACAAATATTTCCATTGCATTTAACTACATCAAATATCTCTTATAATAAAAAAAATTGTGCAAAGACAACGAGTTTTAGCGAATGAAAGACCATGTTTACTCGCCTATAGAACGATATATCAACTCCACTATTTTTAGCTTTTACGGCGATGGATCAACCCGAACAGTATTTGAACAATTTAACTATATCAAGTCTCCTTACAGTCAAATACCGCTGTTAATATCTCTAAATTATCTTATTTAATGTTAGCGTCCATTTAGGCTGCCCGCACAAGGCTCGTCTGGCGTGCGACGTGATTGATGTTCGTTGTAAGCGTGATGAGTGAACTGTGCGACGCGACATGTCCAGAAACCGTCCGCACACAGGTCAATTTTTCTCTCTTTCGCCGTCGCGCCCCGTCCTTTCAAATTAGTCACTTGGGGGCCCATTTGCGACGGTCGATATCCTTTTCAGTATTCGTTTACAAAGGGCTCTAATGACCTTGACGTTGACGAGCCCTAAAGCCCCACAAAAAAATCGTTTACGAGTACTTAACCAGTAAGGTGCAAATCTCATATTAGTAGAATGTGAGGTGTAGAGTTATCAAATATTAAGGCAAAAAGATGTGTGTGGTTTGTCGGTAATGTGATTTATCGGTACAGTAAAAAGAACAAATAAAGCAGAAATACATAGATAGTATTATTAATGAAATTTTATCAACTCCAGTCGTAGAAAAGGAAACAGGCTATCGTTCGCCTTTCGAAGAATACTCCAAAATGAAGTCAGGTTGTTTCTTTTTAATTATGACGCTCATCTTCGACGCCAATTCTGCCTCTGCTACTCGTTCATACGCTGGCATTTCCTAATTGGTATTTTAGGTTTCGATATAAAATAAAGTAAATACGAGTGGATTCTCAAATTAACAAAATCTTGGCATTCACGAGACTTTGGTAAGCGGCCGCATCCTATACTCAGCACAACTTCATCATTTTCTTTACTCCCGTCAGATCGTACAAATCTTTCATCATGCAGTGTCTTTATTTTAAGAAAATCCTGTAAGGTAGAAATATCCTATACTAAAAATAAAAAACCCCAGCGTTGTCTTTCAGAAACAAAGCCACTTACTTGCGGAGTACCCCAAGGTTCAATTCTCGGCCCTATACTCTTTTTATTGTATGTGAACGACATGTCATCATCCACATCAGATTGCAAAATGGTTCTTTTTGCTGATGACACTAATTTACTATGTAAACACGCCAATGCTCAAAAAGTTTTGTCTAACCTTTCGACTTGGTTCCATGCAAATCGTCTCATTGTAAACACTGACAAAACAG
>NNCF01126836.1:101140-134152 GCA_002313205.1 Laupala kohalensis | reverse complement strand
ATATATATATATATATATATATATATATATATATATATATATATATATACACACACACATACATATTCCCATATACTTATTCCCATAACAATCCTTCACAAAAACTCGTGACAAACCTCTTCAAATTATAATGTCCAACTCTACGGCCCATCGGCCGCTACAGAGAAGGAATTCGTTAAAATCATATGGATGAGAGAGTATCGTTTGGAAGTGACGTCGGAAAACAGCACAGATACCTACTTGTAGCGATGGGTACGATCTATTATCACGCCACAGATGATGGATCCCAACATGCTGCCTCCGACAACGACCAGACCCAAGCGGCCGGCCAACGCCTCTCCGTCCTGTGACCATCAAACAAAAATTTTACCTCAATATACAAATATCAAATGCGAGATTCACGAGAGAAGTAAAAAATTAAATTTATTTTTCCATTGGTTAAATTCAGAAAAAATCTAATAGTTCTATGGTTCGTATCATTACAGAGCTAATTTTAGAAATAAATAACTGATTTGGTTAAATATTTTCCCCATATTATCCGAAATATACTCAAACAGATATAATTCTAAAATTGGCAATTTTGAACTAGAAGAAACGAGCACTCTTTCGGAGCGAGATTCAAATTTTTTTAAGGCTATTTTTGAATATTCCCTCCCAAACGCGTAATTTTGATGATAATAATAATAATAATAATAAATTTATTGTCAAAAACAGTACAAACTGCGTATGACCACGTGGAGGACAATAAACTAATTTACTCTCCGGAAGCAAGCAAGGGACCATCCCATCAATTCCGATCAAGGGCCCTAAGGCAGAGGCGGATTCAAAAATTTCAGCAAAAGTTCCTAGATAAGATAAAAAGTTAGCTGCGAGTTATAATACATATATAATGTCAATATGTTTGTAATTTAACGCAAATATGTTTGTAAATTTACATGTACAAGTTATTATCGAACTATAGATTATTCTGAGTATAGTGTTTAAAAATCATAAGAGTTGAAAAAACACTAAATTCACGATTTATTGTTACAATAAACACGCCCCTAGACAAAGCCTAGAGAACCTGTATGATAAATCCGCCTCTACCAGAAGGAAAAAAGGAGAAAAACCCGGGCCAGGATGGGGCTACAGAATTTATGTACACAAACGTGCCAAAGTTGAGTACGTATAAAACTAAATTAATATGAGCCATAAGACAACACAATCATGCAAGAAAATATTTTTTGAAATTGTAATAAGTTATTTAAAAAAGTACTACAGCAATGGATGATAAAGCACAAGACGAATTTAACTTTTGTTAAAATCAATAAATTCTTTTACAGTGTAGAAGCACTGGTGCAGGAGGTAGTTTTTAACCGCGGATTTGAAGATATTCAATTTCATAATATCTTTTATATTCTTGGGCAGGGAATTATATAGAACGATTCCCGAATGGTATGGTCCCTTTTGGCAAAGAGTGGTTGACACTCTAGGGCGATGAATATTACTACTATTGCGTGTATAGTGTTCGTGAACGAGACTGTTTCGTATAAAGCAAGGGTGGTGCTTCAGTAATTCGGACTTAACAAACACGACTGTTTCATAAATATAAATGCAGGGAAGTGTTAATATATTTAATTCCTTGAATAAAGGTTTACAAGAGTTTCGGGGGTGAGATTTACAAATTATCCGAACTATCCTCTTCTGAATTCTGAAAGTTTGAATACTCTGACCGGAATTACCCCAGAAGGTAATGCCGTAACGTAAATGGGAGTAAACGTTTGCAAAATATACGCAACGGGAAATACGTGGACTAACTGCGTTAACTAAGATTCGGAATGCGTAACACAATTTGCTTAATTGGGAATTAAGATTGTCAATGTGACAATTCCATTTGAGGTTGTCTTGAATATGGAGACCTAAGAATTTTGTATTTGTAACAGTTTTTAATTGTGTTCCGTTTAAAGAAAGAGAAACCTGGGGTAAAGATTTTGTGATACTATTGTGAAATGACATAGACACTGTTTTGTCAGTGTTTACAATGAGACGATTTGCATGGAACCAAGTCGAAAGGTTAGACAAAACTTTTTGAGCATTGGCGTGTTTACATAGTAAATTAGTGTCATCAGCAAAAAGAACCATTTTGCAATCTGATGTGGATGATGACATGTCGTTCACATACAATAAAAAGAGTATAGGGCCGAGAATTGATCCTTGGGGTACTCCGCAAGTAAGTGGCTTTGTTTCTGAAAGACAACGCTGAAGTATTTTATTTTTAGTATAGGATATTTCTACCTGTTGATATCTATCTTTTAAATAAGAAGGTAGCCATTGATGTGGAAGTCCACAAATGCCTAAAGAATGTAATTTGGAAAGTAGAATTTCGTGATCGATGTCATCGAATGCTTTGGATAAGTCAAGAAAAACACCCTGAGGATTTTCTCCACGGTGTGTAAAGGTTTCACTTTAGCTCTCTTAAATATGTTGGGAAACACCCGTTCCGATAAAGAACTATTAAAAATATTTACGAGTGAATTTAATATAGCGTGGGACAAAAATTTAACAATAAACTCAGGTATATCTACGAAAATAAAAAAAATTGAATAATCCAAATCAAATGGAAGATAGTCCTTTAACGTATTTTCGAATGAAGGAATCAATAACCTTATTTTTTATTTATGTGGGGTACATCAATAAAAAACCGATGAGCCTTTTGGGAGGAGAATGCGAATAAACAAATTGATCTTTTTTTTGAAACGGTGAAAAGCGCAATGCCTTAAAGTATTGTAATAAATATATGTACAAGTTTTTGCAGTTACCGTTTCGTCTTTCAAATTTTTTTTCAGGATTATTACAGGTTCTTCCGTACCTTCTTGCGTTATATTTTAAATGTGCACAGAAATACTTTGTATATGAAACAAAAAATTTGTTACTACATATATTTTTGTTTCATATACAAAGTGTTTCCATTTTCAAGTTTTCTACATAATATTTTTTTTTGTATATTGTTTATCGCGACGATTTCCTACCCTTGACTTTCGCTGTAAGAAACTTAGGTTACACATGTGAAATGAATGATTTTATAAATCATTACAAAAGTTCCCCACGTAGTAGTGGTGGGGTGACTTAAGTTAGGAATGGAATCTCCACCTCCCCTGTCTACAAGAGACCAGAATTTCATAAATATACATTCCAATCAGATAAATATACGCAACCATTTCAAATCTTACAAAATCTTCACATTTCTTCCCACCTTCAAAGCAAAATTCTAGGTATGTTACTGAAACGGCATACCATATTTGTGCCTCTATGGATTACCTGGAAGTAAAGAAGTACAAGTTGATTAAGCAGTGTTGATAGCGCGCTCACAGCGGAGACGTTGATGGCACACACTGCCATGAGCATACAGAAAGAGGTTTGTCCTAATAGGCGGCGAAGAGGCGCTAAACAACCTGGTCGCACGGGTGCCCTCACAGCGGCTGCAGCACTAGGAGCCATAGGTGGTTTCTCCTGAAACACTGACACATTTCTCTCAAAAGAAGGATCAAATATGACGTAATAAATAAGTCTCCGATTCTCCCAAACCAAACCAAGAATTATTCATTGTTCAAAAGTTGATTCGTACAATCAAGATTTAAACAAACATGCAGTATAATTCTAAATATTCAATGCACGTTTTTATTGTTTCGTTTTATTCAAAACTAATATTTTAATGTGGGCCCAACCTTGCCATGCCTGCGTCCTTTTTCTCTGAATCCCCACACGATTTCTCTTTGGTCACTGGCCGTAATTGACGGGACGAACCCTCACTTGCTTCCGGAGAGCTTACACTCCTCCATGTGTTCATACGCAGTTTTTAACTACATTTGAGGCAATAAATTATTTAACTATAAATACGTCAACAGTTCTAAGTACGCCAACTTAATAAATATGCACTAATAATGCGCTAGTAACTTTCCGAACCTACTTTATCTGTAAGCAAGCAATTTTTGCACTGAATTTTGTACATCACATTTCAGAAACATGTTACGGAGTCCAACTATGCAGTGACGTAAAGAAAATTTTGCAGACAAATAAATGAATTATCGAAACAAACCCTTAATAAACTGTAGTATATAAAAGTCAATAGTTTGTCAATGACACTTCATACTCTTCAAAGAAATTGTTTTGATGTACTGTTAACCATTATAAACAGAAATATTAAATTATTAACATTTTCATATTACCTTACTCTAAAAAACACATAATTAAAAATACTATACATTAAAAGAGTCAAAATATTAATATTCAGTGATATTATTATTTTTTATCTTTTGAATTTTCTCTCAATATTACAGCACCAGGTAGATCTCCAATAAAACATAACGAGACGTGTTTTCGGTGACTCGAAGGTACTAATTGATTTCGTAAACATTAATGAATCTACCGTTTTCACAACCAATAATGAGGGTATTGACCTCGCTGAATCTTAAGCCATAGTATTTCGTTGATAATTCCACATCTATCTTTGAGCAAGATAATTATTGACAAATATCTTTCAGTCTCAGGAACGTATGTTATCAGGCAAACTGCGCATCGATACTAATAAAAGTGAATTCTACGGAATGTGTGTGTCATGGAAATCGGAACAAGTAATCGATAAAATTATTTGAAATTTCAAAGGACGCTTCTTAAGGGTTATTGCAATTAAAATGAAAAGTATGGTTGATATTGATGAATTAAAAGAGCAATTCTTTTTCATTTTTTCATTCTTTATTTCTTTGGCCATTTACCTTCGGTCACCCTGCCTCCAACGTTGTCATTGCAAAGTTTCTCGTTACCTTAATATTTTGTCTTGACTCAGTGCCTTTCGGTATCATCTCTAGGCTTCTATCTACATACTATCACCACCCCGGGGAGGAGGATGCTTCATCAACTATCTCCTTGTCCCTTGTCATAAGTCGCATGTCTAGTCAGTGGCGTAATGATCCATTCCGGGGCCCCGAGTCATGGTCACATTGGGGCCCCAGCTAAAAATGTTTTGACAAGCTTTTCCAAATTAACCATTAACAATTGAGGATGTTTTATACATCATATAATGGCTTTCTACTTTGCATGTGCTACCACTTAACATTCAATATTAGATTAATAATTGTACAATTCAAATACAACATTTTACAATGGGAGTCGGGGGCAAGATGAAACAAAATTGAACAAAAAAGGTCAACAATTAAAAATTAGTTAAATGAATTTCAACAATGTTGGTTTTATTTTAAATGACGTATACTGTATTATACAGAAACTAATGTAATTTCTAAAGATTAATATAAGAATTTGTTTAATTGTAATGCCTTAGAGTCCCGTTGAAAATGATGAACACTGTTTGAGGAAGTTTTTGTCTGTCAGTTAAAACTCATTTTTCGTCGGGCCATTAGTTATACCAAATTTACAAATGACGCAAAATACTTTTTAAACATTGTTTTACATGACACCAAAGGGCAACTATATATATTGAGGGAGAGGTAATTAAAAATCGTGAAAAAATCTTTCTTGGAATTAAAAAAAAAAAAACTTCGGGGCCCCTCGCCACTGAGGGCCTCAGGCAATAGCACCGACCGGACCGGCGGTAGTAGCGCCATTGTGTCTAGTCCAGTGGCCGCATGCTAACAGCTGCCATGATCCACGCAATAAAACGGGCAGTTGGAACAATAATGCGGCGTCTTTTCTTTTGAACACCTTAGAAAAGAAGTGAGCATTTGTAAAATTTTTGTGGTAAGAAGGTATAAAACCTCGAAAAATACCTTGAAGGATGTTGGTAAGTTGGTGAAGGAAGTACGAGTGGATAGACGCTTCGAGAAACGGACGAACGTCAGTCATTGGTCGACCCAGCACGGCTATTTCTAATGAGAATGTAGGACGCGCTGACTCCTTGATTCTTGAAAACCGGAAGTCTTAGTATCGGATCGACTAATACATGTATACCACAGTTACATAATATTGACTCACGTATTCGCGAAAAATAATATAACTGGAAGCTCTTGAAAGTACTACAGATTTCGTGCATCCTATACAAAATGTAACTTTTTCTTTAAGAGAAATATACAGTTTTAATGACTTCAAATTCTTGACATATTATGTATTAGTGCAGGATTATTTCACGCGTATTTTCGTATTAGTTAGAGAATATTTTTTGTTCATGGTGCCATTCTTAAATTTATTGTAGCACTTATTGAAGTTAAAGAACCGGAAAATGCGCACAGAGATGCTCACAAATAAACACGAGATGAAGCGTGTGGAGACTGGCATATCGTACTTGGTGCGATACGCTAGCGATAGAGACGACTCCCTGGCACACACTGTCTCTGGGGACGAAACATGGATGTATCATCATGAACCAGGATTATTTCACAGAGATGAGGAAAAAAACGCAGAGCATTATTGATTTGAAAATTGTATTGGAAAGGGGGGAGGTGATTAAGTTCACAAAAACACACTTTTTGTCTTCCTAATTGCAATATATTTTTCAGAAAAAATCAATGTTGTTTTTGAATGACCCTCGTACTTAGTAATGTGAAAGCAAGTAAGAGACAATCCCATCAATTCCGAACAAAATAGTTACTGGAGGAACTCTGAAAAAACACAGGTTCGGATAGGGTAAAGAGATAATGTACACAAATATACCACTGAAGTTAAAAAAACAGTTCCTTATTTAACGAGTATTATATTCGAGAGGACTTGAGCAAAATACGTAGAGCAGTAATTGACTGAACTTCGAAGATCGACCAGTCGGGGATTATTGTTTGGTAGTGTGAAATGATTCGCTTATCTCCCACAACATCCTAGGAGTCCAAAATGTTAGCGCAACAGCATGGGCCCTTTCTACACTATGTAAAAGGAAGATATAAAATTAAACTTTATAAAGACAATTATCATTTAATCCTACAACTCTTCCTTTATTTATCTACATACCTCATAAAGGTTAAAATTCTGTCTGTAACGTGTGGTTATCAGTGGTCATTGTCTATAAAAGGTCGGTAAATTTTATAACTTCATAACATTATACTGATACACATAAGAAATTCTACAGTTACTACAGGATCAAATACTGTGGAAGGTGATTTCCTGAACATGATACTGTTTGATAACGAATGCTAATAATTTAAAATTATGGATTAACATAATGCTAAATACAAGTTATGCTGTACATTATAAAAATAAACAATTTCATTCATATGTTACTAAGAGACTACATTATTCATATATGTGCCTCATGAAGGACAATATCCTGTCCGAAACGTTGTCTTCGGTTTCCCATGTCATGTGAAACAAAAAATCTAAATATCTTGTGTTTTAAGAAATATCCAGTGGTTGATGAGAGTAATTATATAAAATATTTAATCCTGTTTAACTTTTATTCTAGACAAATGGTATTCAATTTAACTACACCAAGAGATTAAACAAATATCGCACTTACTGATGTCTGTCTGATTACTAGTAACCCTGAACATTTAGTTTCATTCAATGATAATCGTATGATAGCCTTGACGCCATTAGTAAGAGGTGTAAAATATGCAGACGTGAGGGTGTTGACGTGGGCGACAAAAACGTGAAAACATTTTTCTCTCTTTCCACGCTTTATCCTTTTCCCTATATTTTTTTTTTCCTTTCGAACAAATGATAGAAAAATACAAATTGGTAATTAGATATTTCAATCGGAACGGACGAGTTGCACACCTGGAAAGTGGAATGCAAGGATTATCATCGCTAATAGGGTCGAGTTGCGCACGCTGTTTGCTCGAAGGGTTCTATCGAGTTGCACACCTAAACCTTTCCTCATTCTTTTTCACCGCCAGCGCAGGTAAGGGTTAGGAGACAATAGCCTATCACTGAGTCATTGCATGACGGCCAGTAAATCATTCCATTTTTTAATGCTTAATTAAATATTTTTGTTATGAACAATCTATTGAAATCTGCTTCAAATTTCATGAAGAAAGAGTCCAAAATCGACCTCATTGCGATAAATCGTAAAATGCTTATTGATTAATCTATGCATACACACTGGCAGTAATACATACTTTCAAAGTGTGAAATACAATTAATTATTTTAATCGCAATAGTAATTTTAATTGATACATGACGTCTGTGTACTTATTTATTAAGTGTAAAACACTTTGGTAAACTATTCGGTACTTTCGTTATTTCTTTACAAAAAAGATTTATTTTACATCGCAATTGCTTATCGTCTCGTCATAACATTTGTTTGATGTATAATAATAAATCGGCGATCGCCTCAATTTGGCATCGCATCAATTTGGCTCCTAATGCCATTAAATGATTTAGATGTATCTTTCATTTCAAAGATAATTTTAAGTACTAAAACACCGAGAAGGCAGATTTTAAGTTAAACTTCTAATTTTTTTAAATAAGGTTTTTAATGTTAATTTTTCTCCATGAGAAATGCACTGAAAATTGGTCAAAGTGAAAAAGTATGAAAAAATCGGGTAATTTTTATTTAGGAAAAATACTGGCGACACTAATTTATTCGAAATATTTGGCTCAAAACTGATGTTTTTTGTTTTATTTCTACGATCTGTGCAATATTTTACACCAGCGCAGTCCAACTTTCCTTAGCCCGTGGGCCATTCTCTATACACTTTCGATCGGACTGGCACAGGATGGGGTTTGGTAAAATATTGCCCGAGAAATAAAACTTAAGGATCACATTTATTTATTTGTAACGTGATATTATGATTCTCATCAACAAATTTACATTATTATTATATTTCATGTCTTATAGCGAGGTTCGGTTATATCAAGCTGGAAAAATTAAATTATTTCTTTATTTTTAAGAAGTTATTAAGAAATTATAGTAATGTAGGATGTGTAATTTTTTCTATTACTTAAACATAACTTAATTTTCTAACATAATTTTCTATTAGTTAAAAAATTTTCATGGTACACTGATTTACACGGAAAAAACAATTTGTACATAAGATCTTGGTTTGTTTGAGATCACTTGAGTGATCTTCAAATATTTGTATTCTCGTTAATGTACTCATAAAATAAAAAAGTGGTACCAACTTGAATCGATTTTTATTGGTATATTTTTTACGGCTGCTAGTACTAATTTTCGCTAATGAAACTAACAATTTGTTTGTCTCAAAAAATCTGTATTGGAAAATAACGAAACGTTCGCACAGCTGACATCCAACAGGTATAGTTAAAAAAATATTTGGATACCGAAACGTTGTGAGTTTTTAATTTTTTTTTCAAGGTGTTGTATTGTTCTCGTTTTTTTACTCAGTGATGTAGTTTTGCCTCTGAACTAAAAAAATAAATTATTGTCAGCTAAAAAACGTCATTAATTATTTACTCATATTAATACGAATTTATTGTGATTTTAGGATATTGCCGATGATGGCTACAATGCAGCCGAGAAAAGTATTTTCGTATTATTAAATCGCTTGACAACTTATCTTGTTATTTCAAATATTTAAAATGTTTAACTGTTTCATTTTTTTTGTTGCTTTTAAATTATGAAATGTAAAAAAAATTTACTGCTATAAATCCCTCTTTCGTACGAATTATAGCAGATATAAAAAGATACTTACTTGTGGCAATCAGTAAGAACACTACAGTGGCAAAAATTGCTGTGATGTAAAAGAGTCGAAGAAGGTTTCTTCCCACTTCTTCTGTGTCCTCATGGCTATGAACTAACAATGGCGTCACCACAAACGAGAAAGCAATGCCCATCTGTAACCCAAAGTCATAAATAATACACAGAAAATAAAGAATAAATATTACACGTGTTCCTGCAGTCGTCGATAAAAATGTGGAGCTACGATAAAATATGTAAGATATTTGTGTATACGGAATTGGTAAATGTGGAACAGTTCTTAGATTTAAAAAAAGCTGGCGGATTCCATTCTTGTAATTACTGAAACTATTGCAACAGTCTATGTGAATACGCAGATGTTTCAGACAATGAAATTAAAAACTATATTTTGTTAAATTGACATAAAAAATATTATGCTCTTTGACTAGCTTAAATATCATCATATTTAAAACAAAAATAACTATTTAAGACACTCTACAGTGTTACTATCAGCATTTACTATAAATAGTTTGAACGCCTTTCTGTCACATTAATTCCCTTTGTTCCATTTCAAATAGAGGTCTGTGTGAAATGTGAATTCTATAAATTTTCATAACAATATTTATTTATTTTATATTTCGAACCTTCTTTTCTGTAAATGTCCAGCAGAACTATCATGTCCTGCCAAAAAATTTCTATGTTACCAAAACAATTAACCCCCTTTTACACTTCCTATTTAACTTTGTCCCCTTCTGTTTGATGTTTCTGTTTGAATGTCCACTTGGTTTCCAACATTATCCACAATTTTTAGTCATTCACGTGAAATTCGTGATTTTCTACGNCCCCCCCACCCAATCACTCACAAAACCTGAACTCTTCTTTCCTGGTAATTTCTAGTTCCTCTACGAACTGCGATGCTCATGCTCATTGTGTTTACGTCATTCCAGCTGTCGCTTCCTACTTTCTGCAACCGTCCTCATCAATACTTCAACAGTGCCCTGTTCTTTTGGAAGTTTCCATTGCCGCTAAGTAATAAATCCAGTTTTCCTTAAGGCACACCTTTGATACGTTTCATCGAGGAAACAACGTCCAAATTATTTACTGCTTCTCTGTACTGTTCCGTTGAACGACTCAGATACTTCGAATTGGTGGGATTCACTATGTTCAGCGAACGCGTCAACTGCTCACATACGAAGTTTCCAGTACGTCTTTCCCCGCTGCGAGAGGAGACTTCAGCTCGGTTTCTACAAATACATACACGATGTGATTGTGATTGCCTTCTTTATTGACTTTCATTGAGAGTTTAATTCTCCTGTTGGTTTTCCAAGCATCAGCTAGACCAAGAAAATCTTCGAATACAAATTTCTATTGTTTACGCTCCAGAAAAATTAAAGTTTCCTAGCTCTAAAGTTTAAGCTCTGTAAATAAAAAAGTTGATGAGTGGAAAAACATTTTTCAAAAACTTGAAATAATATTTAACATTACCAAGGTAAGTCGGGGACATGGGGACCCATTGACATTTTCGGTATTATTTTCACAAATTAAAGGTCGTAAGTTGTAATTTCTTCTTCTTTCTTCTCATATATAATGGACGTTAATAGAAGAATTATTTTCGAAAAAGATGAGGAAACAGTGAATTACGGCAAGCTCTCCACTGATCGACATTCGAAGTTCAAAATCTTACTCATTTTCTCATATTTTTGAGATTTGTTGAAATCGGAACCTGCAGTTTGTTTGTTTTTTTCTTCACCATACCCATTTGTTAATTTTAAAAAAAACTTAAAATTGGCAACTAAAAGATACATTTTCCAGAAGTCTGCTTTTACCTCAGTAGTCTACATTTTCGAAAAGAAAGAGCCAGTAATCGACAAAGGCATTTTGAAGTCAAAATCGCGATAAAATGTGTTTAAACTCAAAAAAATTGTGTTTATCACATGTTAATTAGTTGTTGACAGTATTAGAGGAACTTGTTATATATTTATAATTCCCAAAATAACTTTTCGGGGTAGGTTAAATGAAATTCTTTACGTCTTTTATAATTTTCACATCATCTAAAGCTTTCATCATCTTTTCAAAGTCATTCTGAAGTATGTATATATTTCGTCCGTCCCATCTTCGTTGGCCAAGACGAAAATAAAATTAAGAGTTTTAGTAACCGACACTTACTGAGCCAGTGGTCGACAACCCCCTGTCAACTACGAAATCGCATCGAGATCATCAGGTGCAAGAGTCAACTTCTGAAAATATGTGAAATAATACTTCTAGTAGTCGACACTCATACCTTACTAGCCGCAGAAATCCAACAACAAACGCTCCAATTCACGAGGAATCATCATGATTATTAACATAAATTAAGATATTTGATGATAATACAAATATTTCGACGCAAAATCAAAATCAGTCTAACCTCTCTTAGCGGCAACACGTTGTATTTCCACACGACGAAAGATCGAACATACTGATTGAGACTCTACTAAAGTATCATTTCCTCCATAAACTTCATATAAAGTCTCTTTCTGATTTATAAGGCATTTCATATTCAGTCAAAATTAAAACCGGCGCAAGAAGGTGCCCTGAAGCCTAATTATTTGACTAAAACCCGAAGTGTCGAGCACTGGTGAATTTACCCTTTGTTTTAAATATATGGACCATCTAGAGTAAGAGAATACCTGTTAAAAAATAAAAAAAATGAAAATTTTATGTACGGCATTAACAAATCAAATAGCATCGGAAGCCCAAATTTATATTTTGTTGAAAACTACCCCCTAAATAACTGAAACTACGACAAACACATCTTATTTGACACATATAAAGTTTGATTTCTTTATGTCCAGGTACTCAAAGAGATTATGAAAATACATATATATATATATATATATATATATATATATATATATATATATATATATATATATATACATACATACATACATACATACATAAATCATTCGGAAATTTGACTCGGTTAATCCATGCGATCCAAACCTTCAGATGAAATCCATATTTCATCACAAAACAATATCTTTTCTTACAGTAAAATCCATATTTTGCTTAGATGTGGTGAATATTATTGAAGACGACGTTGTAATATCACATTCTTGAGCACTGTTTAAATTGATTACTTACAGGTTCTCGTTTTAGAACAATTTTATATAAACTCCTTAGGACGATTTTCCTTGAAATCATAATTTCAAAGTTATAATTTATGAATATTTCAGTTTTTCGAATTATAATTAATTTATTTCTATATATTTCTGTCTACTTGTCGACAAGAAATCTGTTATTGTCCTCTTAATTGTTATTGTCCAATTTTGCAAATACGTATTATTTTCTCTTGAGAATTTGGACAATCTAAAGATATCGATAACCTTTAATTTGTAAATAACAAACCCAAAATCAAAGTAAATTATACATTTCTATTCCTCTTTCTGTCTTGCAAATCTGCGTCCTTGGTCAACCACCAGCATATGAAAATTAAGTGTCATTATTTCCTTCCTGTTAATCAATTCAATACGTATATGAATGAGACATACTCAAAAGTATGCGTGCGTTGTGAAATCTATTAACTACCATTAATACTACCTGTGTCAGCGACTTTTGTGCTCCCGCTTCTCGTTTTTGTTACAGTGACAGAAAGAAATTGTCGCAACCGATTGAGTAACTACACAAACTAAGCGCTGTGAAGGCGAGGTCAGCAAAGAAGTGACTGGAGAGTCTCAAAGAGTCCAGCCCACACCAGGAAGAAATATCCTTTGTGTTTACAATAGAAATCTTTGCTAAAACTATTGCAAAACGATGAAGAAATATTGTAGGTGTGTACTAGTACCCCTTCTTAATACTCAAAACCTTCATCTGAATTTGATTTCTAAAAGAATTATCAAATACTTTGGTTTACAATGCTTAATTGAAGCTTCTAATTCTTCGCTAAGATTCTTCAAATACATCGCAACAAAGAAAAAAAAACATTTAGAATGATTTCGGGTTGATTTTGTTCTATTTATTTTCGCAGGATCACTGTATCTCGTGCGTGAGTAACTTCTACTGAGACAAATTACAAGATCCCATTATAGTAATCGTTAAGAATTAAATTATTTATCACCATTCATTGCTAAAACACTTTTTTCTTTCAAAGTTGTCGACCGTAATGTAACTGAATCAAATGTTTATCCACTGGGAGTACTGGTATCTACTTTCTGTGATTTATATTAGTATTGATAATTCATTCTATTTCAATAAGTGGTCATGTCCGACTAGTTAGTAAACACAACAAATGTGTCTAAATTTATTGATAATTAACTGATAAAAGTCAAACAGTCCAAGGAAGTGAGTCCTAAATTCTCCCCTATTCAATAAATGCAGTTAGATATTGCCTATCTTGTAAGGAAAAAAATTTGTGGTGATATTTTCCTTCTCTCTTTGTTCCTCATAACTTTTCTGGGAAGAATTATGGAAAACTTTCTTTTCAATTTCACACTGCGCTGACGCAAGTCATTGATCATCCTGTACCCATTAGAACGAAATCAGTAAGTTGGTAAAGGTCATTCGAAGCTAATGATATTACACACCCAGGGGTGGAACCAAGGTTTGATTTTAGGAGGGATTCATAAAGAGAAATACTAGGGTGTGCGAGTCCCTCCATCGGAAAACTTTTTAAAATTATCTTGAAACTGCAATTTGTGACATTCCTAATGCATTAACCTAAATTGTAGTTTTCATAAATTACTCTTAAAATTACGTTATAAAAACTTTTACTTTGGGCTTTCTGGTAACAAGCCAATTAACTGCTTCAGAATTTCTCAATATAACTTCAACGGTAATTGACATGAAATCGAAAACGTTTCGGTGTTCCATCTAAAACTATCGAATGTATGACATTATCAACTTTCATTGGTATTCAATGTGACGACGAACGTGGTAATATTGAAATATGATGTTGGATATCGAAAATAAAGTAATTATTTTTACCTAATGCACGGGCAGTGAAAGGAAGTGAAATATCCCACCCCGTAGCTCATTTCATATGTGGGAGTAGAAATCTATAAAAGCAAAGTAATTCATATTTTTGTCCTATGAAGTCGTCTTTTTACACAGACTGTATTGGTTCGTATTGTTACTTTCAATGGGCTGAATTTTTTTCGAAATAAAAAAAACAAACTTTATTTTATTACTGCTATTTTTGGATCTACCTCTGTACACACCCCAGAAAAAATATGAGTAAGCTGAAATCCACAATTCAGCAATAATGGTCACTACCGCTTCCACGCTACTCGATCCATCCAAACCAACAAATTAGGAGTGGATTCAGAAAACGAAGAGTGGTGAACATTCTCAGGAAATTCACATCCTAGAAACGATCTAAACTGCTATTCATTGTGTTCAATTTTTAATATATTTTATTTATCTCTTGGCTTTTATTTATTTTTGCCGATGCTATTGTGGATTCATAGTAAGAAGTAATCTTTACACTTTCTATTTTTTTACCCCAAAAAGGTACTTTTCTTTTTGTGTGTGGTAATATTCCGATAAATGTAACAATACAAAATCAATCAATCCTTTTCAAATAACTTTTTTCGTAACAAGGTTTTTATAAGTTATTGAAAAGCAATATATTTTTCAGAACTCGCATTTGGTACAGGAATGTTACAGAAAACCTTCAGCACG
The DNA here is from genome assembly GCA_002313205.1 of Laupala kohalensis. Lineage (NCBI taxonomy): Eukaryota > Metazoa > Arthropoda > Insecta > Orthoptera > Trigonidiidae > Laupala > Laupala kohalensis. The sequence continues at coordinate 118,938 of NNCF01126836.1, read as the reverse complement.
CAGTGGAATTATGGAATGGTGAAGTTTGCTCGGGGAGCTGTAACGTTTCAAAATCACTTTGAGGTTACACACACAAAAAAAACAGGCGGGTGTTTAAATTTACGCACTGGCACAGAAAAGTTATCGGGTATTTACAATACAATATTATAACATGTTCGTGTAATTTCTGCTTCTTTGTAACTTATTTTGAGTTTATATTTTCGTTTAATAGTGTGTTCAATTGTTCTATTGTTATATTTCTTGTTATGTTAAAATTTGTTACACTTAACGACCATAATGAGGTCGTAAGTCTTAAATTGCGTATTTATATTGCATATTTACAATACTTACAACATTGTAATGAAGAATGCATTATTCTCAGCTTTAAATATATTTTATGAGTGGAATAATTTTACTTTTTCATTTTGGGGCACTCTCTATTCTAGACATCCATATGAGCCATCAGCTCTACAAATTCCTCGCTACACTATTGCATACCAGTATTCCGCCTTGAATAATGCTGTCATCCAATTTTGAATTCTGAAGCATAATTTCATGCAGATATACGAGGTAAGGAACTTAGAAAATAATTATCAACTCAATATATATCTACACTTCACCATCACCTAATGCATACTCAACACGTCATCAACTCCTAATGCGTCAAGTTAAGAATTGGTGAACGGATGAACATGAATAACAGAGGCTATTCCATCCATAATATACAGACAATAATTAGAGGTATTACCAACACTAGTATGAATTATAATAACCCTAGGATATAACAATACGATTTAAGCCCAAAGAAATTTTAAAAGAGAACTCGGATAAGACTTGACCACCTTTCGTTAAAGATCTTCCTTCATTCAATGTGCCCACTGAAGTGAGCCAGACGAGCACACACTACAGCAGCGATAGCATCAATCATATTTGGAGACGTCTTCATCCAACACTCTTCACTTCAACCACTATTCTCTTGAAATATATCTAGCACTCCATATACGGGGTAATAGTGGAAATCCTTCAGATTTTTAAACACTCATTGAAGTTGGCAAAATCACCCACTCATCCATTGGTTGTGAATATTTTTTAACATTTCTTCGATATACTTAGTATCAATGAAGTACAATTTTATTTCACTTTGATGTACTTGAAATTGATATTTGTCACTTACATTGTCATTTAACTTGCAGTGAATACCTTGAGAATAAAAAAAAACCCAAATATTTATAAGATAATTGGTGCTACTACAAATAAGTTTGCAAGGAAACTTGTAGAATGCAAATTTTCATCTGATGAGACAAATACTCATCGGAGTTAACAAATCCAAAATATCTGTCTAAATATATGTCTGCTATGAATATTTTTTGTAATTTTTTATATTATGGTTACCGCTATGAGGCGTGTAGCTCTCTTTCTTCTCGAATTTGCAGTCCGGAAAATGATTTGAACCATCTCGATATCTAACTTGGCACTGCCAGACGCACCTGTGAGGTTATATTAGGAAATAATGGGGTTGGAGGTGAAAGTAATGTTTAGACGATTCTCGTGGTGGTTTCCGGCCTTAATCACGGAAAGAAATACTCGATGAAATACTCACACCGTACCAGGGATTCTAACCCCGAACCTTAAAATGAATCTGTAAAACTTGCAACACAACACTTACCGTGGAACACTTTCTTCTGGAGCGTCTCATATACAGTGCCAGCCGACTGCGACACAATCTACTCAACAGTTTGAACGTTATGCTGGGACAAAATGAACCGATTTTGATACGTCTTTTTAGATTCCTTGTGGAATGTGGCCTCTGGAACCGTAACTGATCTTTCTTCGTATGTCATTACTGAAATCCACACACGAAACGGGGCCCCTCCCACAAGTTCTCGGGAGGGTTTGGATTTAAATCTACTTTTTTCCCCTTTACTTTGAATGAACATTCTCTCTCCTCTTTGTTTTCGATTTTTATAGTTTATTTGGATATATTGTAATTCAGGAGAGTTTTTAGTGGGTATGGTCGAGTCATTCGATGAGTCCCAGATGTTGGCTCTCCCTAGTGCGTAACTGCTTTTTTCCTTACCCGTACAAAAATTCTCTCCCTAAATTTACTTTTTTCTTTGTTTTCGGTGTTTATAATGTTTTAGGAATCTTCTGTCTCCTCGTTTTTAAATGTTTTGATATATTGAGAGGGTTTTTAGTGGGTATGGTTGAGTCATTCGGCGAGTCCCACACGCGGGGAGAGTCATGTTGGCTCTCCCTAGTGCGTAACTGCATTCTCCCTACCTGTCCAAAATTTTAGGGTTCTAATGACCTCGATGTCGACGAGCCGTAAAACCCCACCAAAAAAACAACAACAACATATGAATTGAAATAACACTAAATTCACGATTTATTGCTACAATAAACACGCTCCTAGACAAAGCCTAGAGAACCTGTATAAGAAATCCGCCTCTATCCGAAGGAAAACCAGAGCAAAACCCGGGCCAGGATAAACATACTCCAAACACTGGGCAAACGTTTTCAAGTTTAGACGGATGACTTACCATATTACCGAAGACGCCGAGTGAGCAGGCAGTGGCGACCTCATTGGGGCCAAACCAAGCAGCGGCGAGTTGTGGTGGCACTCCCAAAATGAAAACTTGTGCCACAGCCACGATTGTTTGCCCTGTGAGCGTCAAGGCGAAGCGCTCCGGGGCCACAGCAGCGCATTTGAGCCATGAGCCGAGCGCTGTCAACGCAGCGCCCAATAGCATCCCTTTCTTCAAACCCTACGGGAGATAAACGAAGGGTAAAAACTTACGTTTCCTCTACTTCGTTCACAACTCCATCAAAGTTTCATCGCACTAACTAGGACACAATCTCACACGTGTATTCGAGAAGACATACGCTTGCACAGCTTTGGTCGTGGGGGCGGTGGTTCTTTTCAGACAGAATTGACAAAAATAATACTGGAAAATGTAAGACAATCGTTCGTTAACTCGAACAACTTCATTCTGAGCATAAAGTATCATGAAAAACACGAAATCAAAGCCATACAACCGCGAAGTATGAGAAATCCTTTTTCCTTTCAGTTTGTTTTCCATCATATTCCAGGCGTTGTAACTTTTTTACTAGCTCATTATACAATATTCTGTTCTAATTTTCATAAACCTCATACAAGACATTGTGAGATGAGCCATTTTCAGAATTTTATCATCAATTCCATCGGAGATATTTAAGCGTAAACTTGACAACATTTGAAAAAAAAACTTTCCAAAAATTCATTTAAAAAAAGGATAAAAGAAATAACGGTGATACTTATTTGGGTAATGCTAATAATACGTATATACACCAAAAAATAGAAAGCTGTATATATCGCTCATTTTTTCAGAAAAAATCGTAAAACGTGAAATTTTCTCATTTTTTATCGCCACGTTCAGATGAACTTTTCGCATAAAAGTAATAAAATAAGCTAAATGCTCACTTCGCAAAGTTTATATAATGAAATGTGATCTTTGCGATGGTGTTTGTTAGAGCTATTTATATTTACATATACCAAATAATATGCGTGAATCTAATCAATAATGAATTTGAAAGTTTGAAATCATTGCTTAACAGGAAGAAATCGAATAACATTCTAGACGGGCATACTCATAAAAGCTTGTACACAACATCAGAAAATATTTTTAGGCGTATGGTAACCTAAAATATATAGACCCAATATACCTTATAATAATATTATCCTTGGATAGTGCATTAAAAAAGTATTATAAATTTATATTAAATATTTTAAAGTCAAGATTGAATCAACAAAATTGCGGGATTAAAATAGTTCATACTTCGTAAGTAATTTCAAAGATTTAGTGTCAGACAGTACAATGCAATTAATTTCTTTGGATGCAGTATTATTTCCATGCTTATCAAATGATCGGACTCTCCCAGAGTAGTGTTGTCTCGTTAGTATACCATAGCATTATCCCAGAAAATGAAATGAAAATAACAATAGAACTTATTTAAAAATAACATATCTGAAATTGAACAACTAGACATATCAGCCAGTAGATGGATGTCCCATCGGTAGCCCATTAAACCCGGTACTTACAGATTTTGTAATGCGCCATTTGGAAAAAGAATGTTTGGAGAAATTAGCCTTTCAACCTAAACTACGGACGTTACGCGGGTGATATATTTTGCATAGTACCATATGACAAATAGATACAATATTAGAAAGATTTAACTATTACAATCCTACAATAAACTTCACATTAGAGAAGGAATTAGTATTGTCTGCTGATAAAAAATATGTGCTGGTGTTTGATGAGTTAAAGAATAAATTTCTGAAGATTTTATAGCATGTAGTCTCAGAGTTGGGGTGAAAATATACGGTAGTTAATCTCTAAAGACCGCTAGAAGAACATAATTTGATCGCATCAGAATTTTCTGCTTCAATCACAAGAAGCAATGTGAAGACCGTTACCAAAATACAATAGACTTGCCGCCTGGTAAGAAATTCATGTGTGAAGAACTCACCATTAAAAATTATAGTAATATTTTTATTTACAATATTACAAAACATTATTTTTATAAAATTATTAATTTTAATTAAAATACTTAAAAAAAAAAAAAAAAAAGAAGTAATCTCTCTAAGAGAACAGAATCCCAACTCTTAGCGTGCTGGAGTAGCACGCCACCGATTACCATATAGTTACGTTGATAAGAATGGTTAAATATTTAAAATATGCATTAAGAAGAAAAATTTGAGAGCTTCGTTCTCAGAACTGGCTTTAGTGCTTTCTCACTTTGACAATCGATGACCCTTAGGGGTACAACAAACCTACGAAGTCTCATCCCGAAGTCAATTTCCCTAGTCGCGACCTCCCCTTGCGAGTTGAATACCAAACGCCCAGCGGGTGTTACAGGTTGCTTACCGAACCGGCCGAGTATATCGCCGTGTCATGAAGCCCCCGTTGTTTTACTCCCTAAAGCTGGCAGCCGCGATTTACCCGTCGAGGTCTAAAGTTAAAGCAGTCTACAATTGTCCTTTATTGACATGTTTGTCTCTATTCCATCCCAAGACGTTCAATAAGGTTACAGGGTTGGACTGAGGAGTGGGTATTAGGTATTTTCACGGTTCTGAATTTTTTTAAATGGTTCGAGCGATCGACTTCAAATTTGGTGTACAAATGCTTCCAGACAATACTCATCGATTCCTTTCTCTGCTACCTTTCAGGGTGTGGACGAGGATGGTCACTCCCTCCAAAGGAGAAGTAAGTTGTAGAACCATGTTGTGGAATTAAATTTATTGTATACACTTACTGACATGAAATAAAATACTTTGTGGCACTACTCAATCGATTTAAGCGTGAAAGCCTCACTTTATTACTTTTATTTAAAGGGGTGGCTAACAGTCAATTATTCCCAGCGGTGGGGGAACACCAAAATCGTAAATTTTAGGAGAACGTGTTAAAACATTGTATAAACATGCCCCTCAATGGAGATGGGGTGAATAGGGTTGGGGTGGTTTTCGAAGGAGGAGTTTTTACGTCTCTTTTCTAAAGCAGACATTATTGGTGTGCTTTCTTGTCGCTTGATTTTTGCGAAATTTTGAACAACATGACCCTGCCATAAAGGATTACCGTGTGCGAATAGGATGATAGAGGTACCTCTCGTTAGAAAACAAACGGAATACACTCACGCATAATTTCAAATAAATCTCTTTCAAAATCTACACGTTATGGTGAGATGAAGAGTGTATTTTCTCAGATAATCTAGTTCTAAATATCATTTACTTAAAAGTAATATTCACAAATTTTGTTATAGTAATTTTTATTCAACATTTGAAAATTTCGATCTTTCTTCGAAAGAGAGGTTTTCATTTACTTTTAATTACTAATTGGTCATGTCAAATAAAAAAATTGTGTCAAAGAAAAATATTTACCTCGTAAGATTTTAAAGCAACCATCTATGAGCAATAGTAACCGAAGTTTGAGTTCAATAGTAACAGAGTTTTTAAAGTTCATATGCATTGTTTCCTTAAAAACCGTTTCAATTTTTTTAATTATTTGGGTAATATATGTGCAGAGTATAGGAATCTTTCAATAAGCAGGTTCCGATACTTCTTCAGATTTTTGAGCCTCTTCAAGATTCGCGATGATGACCGACGTTGAACGCATATGAATGCGTGAGAGGCTGATTTGGTTCCTTCAATAAGCAAAATAGAACAAAACTGGAATATTCTAAATGATGGAATTGCCATTGCACTAAAACTGTTATTGAATCTACTAATGTTACATTTAATAAAAAATTATACCATCGAGTAGACCAATGGGTAGTCCCATTAGTCCACTTTTGTCTGAATTTGTTTTATGTTATATTGAAAGTTCATGTCTTTGTAATTTATCATAAATTTTGTTCCTTTGCTTTATGCTCGTTATGTCGACGATGTTTTATCTGTATTCCAACTGACAACACAGAAAAAATGTTAAATTTTTAAATAGATACAACCCACAGTTGAAATTTGCTTTTGAGAAAGAATTTAATGAAAAATTAGTTGTTGTTTTTCGATGTTTTAATGTCAGGTGCAAATAATAAATTGATGTTCAATGGTTTCATAAAATAACTTATTCTTCACAAGTGTTAAATTATTTTGCTGATAGTACTCTTGATTGCAATGATATACGATTTGGTTGATATAGCAATATTGTTGTATCATAATTGCTTCCACTTTGATATTGATTTTGTTAGAACAACCTTACAAGAAAATTATTATCCAACAAGTTTTATGATGAAATATGTATAAAGATGAATACATCACCTAACTAATGTGAAACATTGTTCATCAAATCCACAAAATGCTCAAACACAAATTAGTAGTAAATCTTTTGTAGTAATTCCATAGAATAATATCCCCAATTAAGTTGTTTTTTCTTCTTCAAGAAAACATATTGTTGGTTAGAAAAATGAATAAACAATCCCATAATCATGAAGTTAAGGGGTAAGATGCGTTTGACAAACCGTATTGACAAAATGTCGTTTACAGACATTTTTGTAACAATTGTACCTTTTGCTGTACTGGACAGTCTATGCACATTATTGACGTGAGTTAAAGAACATCAATTGAACATAATGTTTTATCATTACGCTATTTAGATGAAGATCATTCAATAAGTTGGGATGTTTCAATAAACAAATTACAACAATCGTGCTAATTCTGAAATTATGTTAAAACTCTGAAATTACAAACGAACATATACAGGTTATCTACAATTTATGATTGTTTATTTCGATTTTCTGCTATGATGTTTTTTTTTTCGTATTACATTTTTCTATGGAGTATTTATTTGAATATGTGGTTAACGTATCACTTTGTTATCTGGATAAAATTAATTTTTTATAAATATACTACAATTAACTGATGATGACAGTAAGTAACTATTGAAACGTTGTGAACTTCAATTAAAAAATGTCTACATACGTACAAGGACGTACCAAATGTTTCAAGTAATCAAAACAAGACTGGAGGATCATTTTGGTAGATTTTAGGATAGAATCCCTCTTTAGGAAAGATTATTGCTTCATTTACTTCCGGCATAGCACTTCCGATCTTCAAAACACAATCATTAGAAAGTTAGCACCTCATTTTGTTCTACATTTGATGGACTCGAGCTGTAAAATTAGCTTATCACGTACTCTTGGATTCAAAGGTGTGCGCAATTACAATTATACTTATACACAACGCACTATACCACGTAAGAAAAGGAAATAAACTGAGTTTTCCCGAAGAAAGCATTGGAAAGTGACACATAGTTGTCGATTCCTGGGAGGTTCCAAGGCGTGGAGCGACGGAGCCCCGAAGAGCGTCTGGGGATGAAGGCCCACCAGCTAGTTTGGTCGGGTGAAGCCCATTTTGAGGATCTAGGGCGAACAATGCAGCAAGTGAAGTGAACCGATGAAATAAAACAAAATAAAAACCACAATAACAATAAAATTTCATAGATAATAAAAAGTAAGAGTCAATAAAAGTGTTTTGGGCAAATGGTTATAAATGGTTTTTCCATGCTGTAATACGTGTTATTTTTAATTATGATTTTTTGCTTCGGAAAAATTATGTTGAGGATTTTTTAATTTAAAATAAATAAGTTCGTAATAGAAAAGTAGCACTGAACTCTCGAGTGCTTGGCTCCGCTAGTTTTTCTTTTTTTCCTTAGTGCCAGCTGTGTTACTGACATCAACATTCTCAGATTCGTATTCCCAGGATATTGCAGCATATGTTACACTGTAAAGCATTGTCACTGACTGTCAGCATCCTCAGACTTATCAATAGGATGTTGTGGTGCACAAATAATACCATAAAATTCCCTAATACCGTAATATACATATTAGGATGTTGACGTCAGTGAAGAAAGTTAAGAAATTGTACTAGAACTTAACAAGCAATGAAAGCTCCGATCTTCAGAATCTCTCACCATTTGAAAAATAAATTGAATCCCCTCACGTCATTCGACCGCTATTATTTGTCTTCCCTCGCGTGGATTTTAGGGTGTATTTCACGCGTCTTTTACCACGAAAGTGATATATGTCACACATTAATGTGCCTTAAATATATTCCATAATTTGGCGTAGTATACCGTAAATGGCTTGAGGTGCTAATTATATGAGAAACTTTTTGGGGATATTCCTAACAGTTCTTGTTAGCGGCAATCCGAACAATAGTGCGGACACTTGTCAGAATTTTGATTGTAAAACATAAGTATTTGGCTAGAGATTTAATGTTTCAATGTCTCGATTGTGAATTTCCTACATCAAAGCCTTCTTACAGGAGGGTTATTTTCCATTGCGATTCCCCATTGCTATTTTTATGTTCATGTAACTTTTATAATAATTACTTTCCCTGCCTAATGTCCTGATATTTTGCTAATCCGTCAAATTGCTCTCGTTTATGCAGTGCTTTGTTACATTGGGTTCTGTTGCATTGAAATTCCGCTGGTGTTCGCAAATTCTTGTTTTCAGTCCTTTTTTTGTCTGTCCTATGTGGGGACACAGAGACAAAATCGAGTATTTATCTCTATATATTATGGTTTTCTTTGTATATAGTTTCTGGTTTTTTTTTAAATTTATTGGTTTTTCCTCTTGTTGCATATTATTTAGTTTCATTCCTGTCCTGACAATAGGATACTGCACTATTTACGTAATCACCTGACGAAAGTCAAAATTCTAGCAGAAACGTTGTGAATGAAATAGTTAGCTGCCTATAAAAGGTCGTACAAGTTTATAATTTAATAATACAACGACGTAACTAGCACTATTAGAATTAGTAAAACTGGTGCTACATTGTGGATTTGTTTCAAGCAGAAAACAAAGAAAAACAAAGAAAAGTTATTTACTTAAGATATGTAACAACTTACTAATTACAAAAATAATTTTGCCGTTTTAATCTCGGTTTTAAGATTGATTCAATTCGAACATCGATTTTGACTCGTGCTAATGAGAAGAATATAAGTGTTCACATGTCGTCTTACGGGGTTGATTAAACCAACCCCTTGTTGAATTTATTTCTTATCATTAAATAAATGGATATTTAAATACTAATAATAAATAAAAACAAATATTTAAATAAGTGGATAAATATTTGTTATTATTTATTATTAGTATTTAAATATTTGTAATGCAAATAGAAGTCAATAGTAATGTACATGTATGTAGTTAGGGTTATCAGGTTAGACAAATCTAGATACAATCAAAAATTGTTTGTATTTATTTTAGGAAATGAAGTAGTAAAAATTGTTTACCTGATGTGGCTAACCTAAATGTAATTATTTTGATTTTATTTAGCTTTATCAATCCTGATAACACTGTGTACATACATGTCCCTTACAATTGAATTCTAGTTACGTTTGTAATTTCCTCCATAAATGAACCATCTATAACTATTGCTTGATTCCTGTTATTTCACATATTTTCGCGACTAAAACTGGACACAAGAGATCCCAAGGTGCGCCCAAGGGATTCACTGAAGGTAGAGCTTCGCGATTACTAAGGAGTAGTAGATGTGACCAGCATTTCGCAATGGTCGGTTTAACTCAAGATAGACTCCGATACTCATTTTATTGCAAGGAGTCAGTCTAAACGATGAGGCATGAGGAAAAATCCCACGCCTTACCGAACTACACCGCACCATAACGATCGAAGCAGACCGTCAAACCAGCAGCTCAACAACTATACTCAGAGTCGCTCTGACTCCTAAACCTTATCCTTCCAATCATTCGAAGACGTTTTTGTTCTCTAATAGTCCATCTTTCTTGTTTATACAGGTCCAGGGGTCCTGTTTTCCCTTTATGTGACCTCCTTCCCGCACCATACAGGGGAGCACTCTCACAGGACATGTATCGATGTTCCCTCTGCTTACTTTATTCCACGAAGCCTTATCATTTGAGTCCACGAAGTCAAATCATTTGAGTCCACAAAAATGGATTCTATGAGAAAGTATCAAGTGTCATAAAGAAGTGATATTCTATGGAAAGAAGGTATACAGTATAATGAAGAAAAGACGGATGAAAAAAGGTAACAGGAGAGTGGCAAATACGTTGGAATCGATCAGGAAAAGGAAGACAGACTTAGTTTTATTCCTGTTGTGAAATTTGAGATTTCATGTCATGTTCCATAAGATACTTTACAGCATCAATACGCTTCTAATAAAAAAAAGTAGTGTGGTTAGGTTCAAAATGTTATTTCAGTCATTGAAAAATCTCAGTTTCTTAGCTTTTATTTTAAGGTATATCTATACGTTCATCAAGTCGTTCATAATACGCGTATCTTCAGAGTGATAAATAGACATTATATTTCATAATTTCAAGCCCCTGGATCCTCCATTGCCTTTTGAATAAAAACCCATGAAATTGGCCAAATTTATTGTTCAGACATTTTTTAAATATCGCACCATTAGACAAGTGAACGATCTATGAACTCTATACTCTTTGTGCCAATTGAGTGACATATCTCGATTTGGGCTTCTATGAACTTTATTCCCGCCAGAACAACGTCAGATAACATAGCATGACGAGTAACATGGACAATCGATACACGGTCGGCCTGTGACGTCATGCTATTCGATCGATCCAGTGAATCACAGCTAGCGTGCGAGCCCTTCGCCGTTACGAGGTAGCCTCCGACGAGCGACCGCTCTCACTTACTGCAATTCACTCGACGAATCATCACTTCTCATCTGACGCCAGCGCGCTTCTCCAAAGCGAGCCTCGACATGGGGACACTCGCTCACTTGCTATCACTCACCGGTCATCATCACATCTCATCAACACCTCTTCTGGCAGCCACGATATGTGGACACTGCAAAACTAGTCCGAGGAGTCAACATAGAACGTGTCATAGTACACTCATCATTCGGTGCGCAAGCCAACGACTTTCCCTGCAGCTTCTACAAGGACACAGCTTTTGCAACCAGCAACAGCACCTGTCGTGAACAACGGTATGCCATGCAACACGAAATAAGCTTTAGGTTAAATCGCCAAGTGCCAAACAGTGCGTACATTTGACTTCGACCTCAACTGCATCAACTCAAGATCATTCAGCAGCGACGTCAACCCTCATCGTATAGCGCTCAACACTATCACAGCGCATCATCTACATTTCTATTTTGGTATTTGTATCACCTCATTAGCTCTTGTTTTATTCATGTTTCGTGTAATTAAACTGTTATGTTGGGATGTTCAGGGTTTAAACACACCTCATCTACCTTCCTCATTTTCTGTGGTTGTCTATAAATTTTTGGTCCTTCGAACCTCATTACCTCATTCTAACTGTACAAGGAATTTCTACAAACATTTATGTACATTTATGTTCATTTCAGAAATTCATAAGAGTATTTTTGATACTTAATTTTTTTTGTAGAAAACATATTTGTTAATTATGTTAGACGACACAAGAAACAATACTTTAAATCCAAGTAAGCCAAGAAAAAAATAGTATGAATATTTCATCAAACAGTAATACGTTGCGTAAGATATAACAACAGGAATAAATAATTCACAGTTAAGGATTGGTATCACAACTCATAGTTTTCACGTTGACGTAAACAAAGATTCATTAAATCTAAGCGACATAACCTTTAAATCTCTAAAATACTTTTTACAATATTTTTTCGAGTATGTTAATAAAACGTAACACAATACTTCACAGAATATTTGTTTTCAATATTAATAACTGCATGTCAAGAGAACATACAATGTGCGCTCTCTTCTAATGATAAGAATTGTAAAATGAAGCCATGGTCAAGCGGCGAGTTTGAGACGTTATCATTTCATTCTTTAACAAGATGAGCCTTCAAATGAAGATTTCAGAAGTAGAATTAAATTGTGATGTACTTTTTGCATGATAGTCGCGATTCCTTTCATTTTGATCACTTATTAATGGATGCTGAAAACTAAGAATTATTTTTATTACTAACACGATCATTAGTCAATCCCAGTCACGAATCAAATAAAAAATTCAAATCAAATGTCATCGCGACTAACCATACCAAACTGGACTTGATTGCTTTATTTCATCATTTCTGAAACATTTCGACAAGTTTGATGTAAAATTCATTAGAGGATTAAGAAGTACAAGACAATTTCCATTAAATAAGTATCCACAAAACCTACATCACGAAATGGTTTTTGCCAAAGAAGAATCGGTTAATTCTTACTGGTTATCATACTTTGATCAGCTAAACTAAATATTATTAAAGGTAGACAGTAGAAATGGTTAAATAACGAAACTTTAGAATGTCACTTATTTTTTACAGATGTTTTTAGTACACTAAACATTATTCATTGAACATGTTAGGAACACAAGAACAAGAAATTACCTATTTTTACGAATTTATTTTCCAAAGGTTGAAAATCGAACTGTCACTGAGCAGAGAAACTTAAAGATTTGGTATTTTGTAGCTTTCTGGTTAAAACTAGCAGGTTGATCACTCACGATTATTATTGCATTTCACGATAAAGTCAATCGCCACACTTTTCGGAAGAGAGCATATTTTATGAACAATATTTGCGTATGTCAAGAGAAATGTTGATCTCACCATGTAGTCCATGAATGCAGTCGCCGGTAACACGAGAGGGAAGTAGGTAAGCATGTACACGATGGAAGTCCAGTCGATAGCGTAGCTCTTGACACCATAATATCGCTCCACCACGTTGGTGATGATGGAATACTGAAGCCATTGACAGGAGTTAGAAATTGAGTACAAGATGAAGATGGCCAGCATGAACCAGCGGCGGCGGTAGAGTCGGAAGGGCTCCGCCAGTTTCGGAAGCCCCGCGGCAGCTTCTTCTTCACAGCCGTACGTCACCGGGAAGCAAGTGTTGACAGGAACATGAGCACCGTCCATCATCCCGCGTGCGACTGGTGCGGCACCGCCATCCGCTGGTGTTTACGTTAAGCTGTCACAGCTTCACAGAGTCGCCGTCGCCGCCGTCCTTTCTGATAATCATGACGGCATTGAGAAGCCGAGGAGTGCGGTGAGGGAATTCCGGCGAGTTTCCGTCCAGCACTTTCCCCCTCCAGTGCACCCATCCCGCTCGACACGCTCCTTTCTACGTCAGACGACCTTCAGCTGTTTGCTCGCCTGCAACACACCACGCAGATTGCGACTGCTTCCAACATTATTCGCAGCCTGTTCGCAGCACACGAAGGTTGTGGTCAGTGCGAGCTGAATTTGGGGGAGAGAGGGGGTAAATGGTAAGCCAAAATACTTGAAAGAAGTCGAACCAACCGGTCTTGGTTAGAAGAGAGAGCACATATGGCGTGAGCGTACGGGCACAATGACAATGTAAGCGCAGATTTCATTAATTTTGTATGAATTACTGGTGATACAGAAAACGAATCTGCGATTTTTTGAGCAAACTTATGACTATTATTTTACTTATATAATTTTGGTAAGTTCTTTTTCCCCACAAGAAATCATTGGATCCCTTTCAACTAGTAAGTCATTACAGAGATTCTTCTTTACCATTTACTTCAATCTATTTTGTAATACACCTTCGTCTTAATTTCTTCCCAATACACCCTCTCATATTTTCCCATTCTATAAACACACAAGTCCAATTTACAGAAAAGCAACATGTGACAGATGCATGTTCATTTGTTTAATCGAGTAACTATCATTTTTGTTTGTGAAAAAGTAAGTTCGAATGGTAGGTAACAGCGCAAGTCATTTGTCAAATTTATTTTTTAAGTATAAATGTATGTATAAATATTTCGCGATCTAATTTATAAATGGTATGAACAGAAATGGCTCTGTAAGACGTATTACAATAAGAGGAAAATAAGCACGATACTTTTTAAATCAACTTTCTCTCCGTATCTCGAAGAAAATAATTTATCTATTCCACTATCATGCAATAATCTTGCCAATTTATAAGTAGTTTGATTAGTAAGTCACGCGGAACAATGCAAAAATGGAATATAATCGCGTTGATCTTTTCTCTAGTGTCCAATTGTCTTTGTCTTGAAAGACACTAAATTGACCAATTGCCTAAAACAAAATCTATTTGTGATAAATCAATCTTTCTATACTATTATTTCCCCGTGTATTGAAGGCTAAAATATTCCTCAACTTGTAAATCACACAAGGGGCACAGGTCTTCAGTTATTCAATTCAGTTTGATACTGCCCTGATGAATATATACAGAGTACATTAAAAGATACAGAGTAATATCTAAGTTTTAAACTTGGTCAACTAAGTCAACTTGAATACTTCTTGTAAACATGACGCATTGTATTACTGAATTATTTAGAATATTCTTTAAATTTAAATACGTTGAATCTCTCCTTCCCTCTCCAACATGTTCTTCATTGTGTTCTTCTCTTTACCCGCTCAGACACATTATTTTTTCCGGATTTGAGTATATTATTTATGAAGGAATGACTAAGTCCGCCAACAGTTTCTTGTTTAAACTGTTTCCTTCTGCGTTTACATTCTTAATTATATTGACATCCGGGTTAATTATTATTTCTCGGAGATTGTTTATCCCTTGCAGAATTTTAAAAAATCGAAGACAAGGCTCATGCAATATCGTATTACTACCAGTCAGTCATTGAACTAACAGTGTGCATTCGATGAACCGGACAAATATATTTAAGAGCGAATGCGCTTCACGTACATTATTTCCTCTCCATATGACCCGGAAAGATTTAAATGACCTGCGATGACCAAGTGATTACGAAATTTCTTCCTCAATCTTGTTGTGAACTCAATTTCGTAAGCTTTCAGTTGTTCTGTTCCAAATGATGCACTTTTGAAGCATTTCAAAATATAGTAAGAAAATATTTCACTATCTAATGCTAACATAAGGCTTACTTAACTCCGCTCAGTAATGACTCACTTCATCATTCATCAACGCAGAACAAAAACTATTAGACAAAGGAACTTAAAACTTCGAATCGACTTTCTTTTTTATTGCTCAGGACTGCTAAGGAGGGGTTTTTCTAAATCCCACTTTAAGAGTGAAAAATTACTATTCGAACATTCGCTATTTTCTCTATATCTCATCAACTAAACGCGAAATATCTCGGTTTTCCTGTATAAATTTTGTAAATAGAAGTACAAAAGTATAAAAAGGTTTTTAGATTTGTTAATACTTCTTTTGTTTAACAAGTAGAAATGGTTTCCTGCTCTTTTGGTATTCGGGATAAAAACATCGTATATTATTTTCGAATATACTCACGAACTAATTAAAATATATTTCTGTTTTCGAATATATGTTTTGCTTAATTGAATGTCCAAAACTTATTTCTGGAATTTTCAATGTTTTACTTTTTATGCCAAAATTAAACTGGTGCGTTATTCTGTGCCACAATAATACACTAAGAAGGAAAATTATTAGAGATAGAACACAGACTACTACAGATGGGAATCTCCCATACTTACAAATGGAACAGTGTCTTGCGCGACATCTGGCGAGACGGCTACAGGTTAGGTGCGCCAGTAACCGTTAGGTCTCCTTCCTCCCTTTCCTCACCCTTCCAAAATCCCAATCCATCGTACAATCCAACCCGTCGTAGCTTACTGCTTCAAATTTATTTCATAATTCACACATCACTCTGAAATTATTTCAAAGAAAGGTATAGTGCTGAAAGAAAACATGGGATTTGCATTTTTAATTTAATACATTTATTATAAGTATTTTTGCAAGAAGGCGGGAATCATTATAGGAGCACTTGGAAGCTTGTTTTGAAGTAACCTGTAGCCCTCCCATTAGATGCCTCTGCCTATGACGACGACTGCGCGCTCTACACGAACGGTTGCGGATCTAACTCGACTGGAGCGGGTGCGGGATTCGGCAAGCATGGACTAGAACAACAATAAAACAAAGGATGAAGAATGTATGTGGTGTTAAACAATGCTTTAATGCAAGTGGCTGTGGGGAATATTTCTTCTGTTTTCCCAAGAATGAAAGACGGTAAACCTTACTTATTATCATTATTAGAATACATTATTTTAGAAAATTAATGATATGCATATATTTTCTAATAATAATAAATTTATAATAATAATAATAATAAAAATAATAAATTTATAATAATAATAATAAATTATTGTCAAAAAACAGTACAGACTGCGTATGACCACGTGGGGGACAATAAACTAATTTACTCTCCGGAAACAAGCAAAGGACCATCCCATCAATTCCGATCAAGGGCCCTAAGGCAGAGGAGGATTCAAAAATTTCAGCAAAAGTTCCTAGATAAGATAAAAAGTTAGCTGCGAGTTATAATACATATATAATGTCAATATGTTTGTAATTTAACGCAAATATCTTTGTAAATTTGCATGTACAAATTATTATCAAACTATAGATTATTCTGAGTATAGTGTTTAAAAATCATAAGAGTTGAAAAATCACTAAATTCACAATTTATTGTTACAATAAACACGCCCCTAGACAAAGCCTAGAGAACCTGTATAAGAAATCCGCCTCTACCCGAAGGAAAAACGGAGAAAAACCCGGGCCAGGATGGGGCTACAGAATTAATGTACACAACCGTGCCAAAGTTGAGTACACATAAAACTAAATTAATATGAGCCATACGGCAACACAATCATGCAAGAAAATAGTTTTTGAAATTGTTATAAGTTATTTAAAAAGTGCTACAGCAATGGCGTGATAAAGTACAAGACGAATTTAACTTTTATTAAAATCAATAAATTCTTTTACAGTGTAGAAGCACTGGTGCAGGAGGTAGTTTTTAACCGCGGATTTGAAGATATTCAATTTCATAATGTCTTTTATATTCTTGGGCAGGGAATTATATAGAACGATTCCCGAATGATAAGGTCCTTTTTGGCAAAGAGTGGTTGACACTCTAGGGCGATGAATATTATTACTATTGCGAGTATTGTGTTCGTGAACGAGACTGTTTCGTATAAAGCAAGGGTGGCACTTCAGTAATTCGGTCTTAACAAACACGACCGTTTCATAAATATAAATGCAGGGAAGTGTTAAGATATTTAATTCCTTGAATAAAGGTTTACAAGAGTTTCGGGGGTGAGATTTACAAATTATCCGAACTATCCTCTTCTGAATTCTGAAAGTTTGAATACTCTGACCGGAATTACCCCAGAAGGTAATGCCGTAACGTAAATGGGAGTAAACGTTTGCAAAATATACGCAACGGGAAATACGTGGACTAACTGCGTTAACTAAGATTCGGAATGCGTAACACAATTTGCTTAATTGGGAATTAAGATTGTCAGCGTGACAATTCCATTTGAGGTTGTCTTGATTATGGAGACCTAAGAATTTTGTATTCGTAACAGTTTTTAATAGTGTTCCGTTTAA
>NNCF01126836.1:58149-101092 GCA_002313205.1 Laupala kohalensis | reverse complement strand
TACTATTGTGAAATGACATTGACACTGTTTTGTCAGTGTTTACAATGAGACGATTTGCATGGAACCAAGTCGAAAGGTTAGACAAAACTTTTTGAGCACTGGCGCGTTTACATAGTAAATTAGTGTCATCAGCAAAAAGAATCATTTTGCAATCTGATGTGGATGATGACATGTCGTTCACATACAATAAAAAGAGTATAGGGCCGAGAATTGATACTTGGGGTACTCTGCAAGTAAGTGGCTTTATTTCTGAAAGACAACGCTGAAGTATTTTATTTTTAGTATAGGATATTTCTATCTGTTGATATCTATCTTTTAAATAAGAAGTTAGCCATTGATGTGGAAGTCCACGAATGCCTAAAGAATGCAATTTGGTAAGGAGAATTCCGTGATCGATGACATCGAATGCTTTGGATAAGTCAAGAAAAACACCCTGAGGATTTTCTCCACTGTCTAGAGATGTGGTAACATCGTTTAAGAAGGAAAATATGGCGCTTGTAGTGGAAAAGGATTTCCTAAAACCGTGTTGATCGTCAGAGAGAATGTTATATTTTGATAAAAAATCTAGAAGACGCTTATAGAACAATTTTTCTAGGATTTTTGAGAAAGTGGGTAGTAGAGATATTGGTCGGTAATTTCCAATATTAAGTTTGTTTCCTTTCTTGTGTAAAGGTTTCACTTTAGCTCTCTTAAATATATTGGGAAACACCCCTTCCGATAAAGAACTATTAAAAATATTTACGAGTGGATTTAATATAGCGTGGGACGAAGATTTAACAATAAACTCAGGTATATCATCTATGCCTCGTGAAAATTTGTTTTTTAAGGAGCTGATGATTATCATGACTTCACTGGCGTTAGTTTCGGAAGTGAACATAGAATTGGGTACGTGGGTGAATATAATTGGAGGACATTGATTTGGATATATTTTGTTCGTTATTTTACCAACTTCTGAGAAGTAAGAATTAAACAAACTTGCGATGTCCTGAGGATTTGACACGATCTTGCCATCGTTTAGTAAAGAAACATTTTCTTCGCGATTTTCAGAAGTTGACGTGTAATTTTTAACAATATTCCACATAGCTTTCATCCGGTTGTTCGATTTTAGTATATGCCTGTCGTTTCCCATTACTTTAGTTGCATAGACTACTTTTCGGAGAATTGTCTTATATTTACGAAAATAATTATGGAATTCGGGTGATTAGTTATAGCGTTTTGGAAGATAATATAAAAGGCATTTGTTTTTTGAAGAAATTCTTATCCCTAGGGTGATCCATCTATTGTATTTTTTTGTGTTAATTAACTTGCGTTTTATGGGAAAACTAGAGTTGTAATGTTTTAGGAATGTTGAGATAAATACATTGAATTTGTCGTCGGTGTTTTGGCAATTGTAAACATCTTTCCATGTTTCTTCACGCAAATAATTTATAAATATGGATTTATTTATGTCATTAAACTCTCTTGTAATTTTGTAAAGGATTTTAAGTGGTTTTAGTTTATTATTAATAGTCAATACGTGAGCAAGGTGATCACTGTATCCGGCAATAAACACTTCAGAGAGATTCGAGATTCCATTGTTGACTATAATTTGATCTAGCAATGTTTGAGATGAGCCGGAGAGGCGAGTGGGGTCATTTATCGTAGTAATAAGGTTGAAGGAGTCGATAAGATTCTTGAATCGATTAACTGGTGAATGTGCAGAGTCGGATGTACTCAAGAAATCGATATTGAAATCACCACATATAACGATAGATTTAGTAGATTTATGTGCGATATGTTCTAAAACATTTTCGAAGTTCCGAAAAAATATGTCAAGATCTGATTGAGGAGGTCTATAAATACACAAAACAACAATACCGGTGTCGGTCAGTTTAAATGCAGAAAATTCGAACACACTATCTACGCAGAAGTTCTCGTAGCCTCTCAGTGGAGAAGATAAAATATCATTGCGAACGTAGATACACGTACCTCCGTAGGGATTTTTGCCTTTAAAATTTTGCCGACATTAAGAACTTGCTAAATAATAATTAGAAATAACAGTATCNCGTTGATGTTGTTAGTTGAAAGCCAATGCTCTGTGAGGCATTGCAAATCGAATCGACTTTCGTGTACCAGAATTTCAATGTCTGTCAATTTGTTTGAAAGGGGTTGGACATTATAATGAAATATAATTATTTTATTTTCGCAAAGAGTTTGTGACTCACGTGAAATGGAATCGACGTTAGATTGTGGAGAGGAATTTGAAATTGGTACAGCTTCTAGTTCCGGATGAAGCTCGCACACAGCACCTGAACGCGATTGTCACCTTCGAGTACCACATCGTACTCCTGAGCGCAAGTTGTAACGGTGTATGGGGGCGACAGGAGGAATAGATGTTGACGTGGGAGATGAGGAAGCAGTAGGTGAAAGAACGGGGACAGGAGAAGAAATGGGTGTGGAGATAGGAAGAGGAAATGGTGATGAGGTAGGAGCAGAAGGAGGAGATGAGGTAGGAGCAGAAGGAGGAGATGAGGTAGGTGCAGGAGGAGGAGATGAGGTAGGTGCAGGAGGAGGTGTAGGAGTGGGTAGTGGGGCAGGTGGATGATGTGAGGTCAGATGTGAAGCAAGGAGACAACCGAAGTGATGTTTCCCAGACGGTCTCAGGTGTAAACCGTACTGGGTAAAGTCCTTGGCAGTCAGGTGTGGTTGCAAATAAAAAAATGTAATTTTTGTGTCTGCCAGGTGATGTTTTAGGGAGATGTTTGCCAGGTTAATTTCGTGGTTTATTTGTGGAACGTTGAAGCGTGTAGGCAGGCTAGAGAGCATTATGTTTGTGTGCAAGGAGGCCATTTTTAGTTTTTGTAGATGTTCAGATGCGTTGAAATGACCACGCAAGTTAATATCGTTCTGCCCACCAAGAGTGTATTTCACAAAAATGCTTATAATAAATGTATTAAGTTAAATATGCATATTCCATGTTTTCTTTCAGCACTATACCTTTCTTTGAAATAATTTGAGAGTGATGTGTGAATTATGAAATAAATTCGAAGCAGAAAGCTACGACGGGTAGGAATGTACGATGGATTGGGGTTTTGGATGGGGGAGGAAAGGGAGGAAGGAGACCTAGCGGTTACTGGCGCAACTAACCTTACCTGTAGCCGTCCCGCCAGATGTCGCGCGAAACACTGTTCCATTTGTAAGTATGGGAGATTCCCATCTGTATTAGTCTGTGTAATACATTATTATTAAATTTTAGCACATGAAATAAACCTTTTGAAGCACATAAAAATCTCATGGAATGTATTAGTTTCATAATAAATGTATACATCACATTATATAAATACTTAAAACTATTTATTTAGTGGCCGCATCATATATTCCCAGCCATGTTGAGCACATTGCTTATAACCGACAAAGCCATCAAGCAACTAAAGATTTGCTTAAAGGTCATCGTGTGTTACACAAATCGCATGAACCATTGTATCACCAACTACTTCTTATTCCACAGAGGCTTACCGTC
This sequence comes from Laupala kohalensis, assembly GCA_002313205.1. Classification (NCBI taxonomy): domain Eukaryota; kingdom Metazoa; phylum Arthropoda; class Insecta; order Orthoptera; family Trigonidiidae; genus Laupala; species Laupala kohalensis. The sequence goes on along the minus strand of NNCF01126836.1, from coordinate 97,593 downwards.
TTTCATTCTTGGGAAAACAGAAGAAATATTCCCCACAGCCACTTGCACTAAAGGATTGTTTAACACAACATACATGCTTCCTCGACATTATGTCGTTGCCGTTGCCGCCAGTGTCACGCGCATACACCAGTACACCTACTTTGTTTCATTGTTGTTCTAGTCCATGCTTGTCGAATACCGCATCCACTCGTCGAGTTAGATCCGCAACCGTTCGTGTAGAGCGCGCAGTCGTCGTCATAGGCAGAGGCATCTAATGGGAGGGCTACAGGTTACTTCAAAACAAACTTCCAAGGTCTCCTATAATGATTCCCCCCTAGGGTGAGGAAATAAGGTAGGGGGGAAATGTCTCAGGTTTGAAGCTTGTAGTAGTGCGCGCCTCATTTCAACCAGACATCGCCACCATCTACTTATCTCTAGATATTTACTGTAACGCTCAATAGATGGCTGCTAGATCGTATTCACCCATCTCCTATTGGCTGCTATTTTTGGCCTTTGTTTATTACATTCTGTGATTCTGTGCGCGCTGCTATACGTTGCAGTCATTGCGAATTTGCAGTAGCACAGTAGATATGCCGCGAATTTTTGTGTGATGTGTTCCGGGGTGCTTCAGTTCATTTGGCGACAACCCGGACATATCTTAAATCAGATTTCCTTCCCCACCAGAAAGGTAAGTAATTCTTGTTGACTTAGCGACACCGCCCGCGTGGGCAGACCTACTTAGCTTAGTCGCTTTGCTGCTATTATTGTTGCTTATATATTTATAAATATATTTGTTACATTCTCTTGTAGACGACGACAATGGTTAAAATCTCTGGGCCTGACGGGTGTGCGGGTCGCACGAAGTATGAGAGTGAGCTGCGCACATTTTACCCCGGACGACTTCCAAGGTGTGTTAAATGAAACGATTGTTACATGAAATATTGAAATTTATTATCTATAATATCTAAGTAATGTATTAATTAATGAATTCTGTGTATGAAATGATGAACATAAATATAATATTATATTATATAATAATACTTTATTGAACCACATAGATCATAACAATGATGTATGGCATGTCATAGTACTAACAACAATGACAATACTATTTGCATATAAGAATAACAACTGTAGAAGCACCTTACTACATATTCGACGAAACACGTACCTTAATACGTATATGATTAACTCCCTCATGCATCTAACACATAAGATACGCATGTTGCCACGCCAAAGCAGTAAACGCCATGTTGTTTATGCCGTCGTCAAGACGAAGTATCAGAGACTCGAGATCCAAGACCAACATAATACGCACCGTCCGCAAGAGAGTCTATACATTGTAAACATTAGAAGACTCCTTGAGGCACGCGGGCCACATGGACCATCAAGCGTATGTCGCCTATTTGTTAGGAAACTTCGAGAACACGGGTCAGTTTATTAAGAAGCTACGAGAAAAGGTTCAATAGACGAACCTCGACCCAGTGTTACGTCGCTAACGTCGTCAGCTATTAAAGTTTAGTTTATAGCAACGGCTACGACGGTGAAATCAGTACGATGGGTTCTCTTGCAGAGTGAATATCAGGTCCGATAATAACCTCAACCGCTCTAAAGCCCCAACCAAAAAAAAAATATAAAAAAACCTCAACCAAGAAACCCAGCTCTACGAAATCGTCCGATCTGTGACAGAATTAATTATATCTTCAAAAGCCACGAGGCTCTCTCTTACGGTCTGCAGCAGAATTAATTATATCTCCAAAAGTCCACGAAGCGCCCTCTTACGATCAGCGGCGGAACTAACTCTACCTTCATAGGAGACGAGGCGCCGTCTTACGACACCATGCAGAGACTTATACAGCGGTGCCATCACGCGCCGAGATACCGTACTCCAACAGCTATCATCTAGCTACGCCAGGACTTATCACCAGAGGTGCCATCTCGTGACGAGGGAGAGGACTTCATTAACCTCGACAACCAGCTTACCCAACGTCTTGAGTCGAACGAGAAAAAAGGCACAAATTCATAAAACTTTCATTTTCCTGTTGTTGTCACGCTGGTGTTATTTATTGCTTACGATTCAATTATTTGTTCACATTCAACCTGCATAATAAATCTTGTCCTGTTTAACCTTTGAGTATTTATTTTGGAAAGGAAGAATCTTATTGCGAAGCAATCTCCGTACCGAGACTTGTGAAGCAATAAACAATCTTTCCCGACAACAACAATATAGTAATTTTGATACATTTCATAATATTCATTTAACTTAACACTACGTGGAAATTAATATAAAATACATTTATTTTCTACTATGCCGGATTATTAATATTTATTAGGCTAGGGTTATTGGATATCTATTGTATGAATTCTATTACTTTACTTTTATTTTATTAATTTATGTTAAGGTCTATGTTTATGCTAAAACAGTGTAATTTGATGTTGTTATCATTTTCCGCATCATGCACCTTCTCCACTTTCTTCTAATGATTATCTGCAATATATTGTATGTCATACATTAGTTATTGCCTCTGAGGAATTCTTGTTTACTGAAGTAGTTTCTGTCGTAAAACTTGTTTGTTTTGAATGGGTTCGGTGTATTAATGCTTTTTAGGTTTAGTGGTAATGCATTATATAGCTGTATACCTTCATTATATGTGCTTTTTTGGCTAAGAGTGGATGTTATCTGTGGTAGATGGTTATTTCTGACTTGTCTAGTGTTGTGAACATGAACAGTGGAATTAAATTTGTGGAGTGGTCCTTTGTCTAGTAGATCTTTTTTTACAAAGTTCAAAGTTTCAAAAATGTACATGCATGGCAGTGGAAGTATTTTCAACTTTTCAAATAATGGTTTTCACGAAGAAAGTTTATTAGTGTTGGTAATAGTTCGTATTATTCTCTTCTGTAAACTAAAAGTTTGTTTTGTTTCTGGTGCTTGTCCCCGAAATATTATACCGTATTTTAGAATGGAATGGACACTCTGACGTAAAATTATGACACCTGCATTTTTGCTTCCAGTTCTGACTGATGTATGTGATCTTTTTCCAGGTTTGGGATACCTGAAGAGAAATTCAGTCCCATCAATCTCTGAGTACCTTTTTGCAAGTATACCCCATGTTTGTATACAGGATTGTATGTTTCCATTCATATAAGAATGTACTGTAATCTTATTATGAATAAATAGAAGTAAGAGCAAGTATGTATTTTCTTTGTGTACATTTCCTGTCAATTGTGACCTGTTTTCATTTTCTATTTCATGTGTAGTGAAATATTTCAGTTATACATCGTGTTAACTACTCACAAATGTTAATTTTTGTTGGGAAAGTATTTTCAGCTAAATTATTGTGGAATTATGAAGCATGAGATTGTGGGAGTGGGGGGTAGAGTACCTGGAAGGGTGGGGGGATCGGGAAGGTTGAAGGAGGCGAGGGGAATCGGGAACTGCCACGCGCCATAGTGGCCGCTTTTAGAACTAGACTCGGTGTAAGCCGCACCTCATTATGTTAGGAGCGCTGAAAGCTGTTAACACAGCGTTAGTACGGGAGAGTGGAGTCTGATTTATAGTCTGAATTCCCCCCCTAGATAGAACTTGAAAGATTGACACGATGGTGCATTTGTTTTGTAACAGCTCAATAAGAATGGATTTTCCGAAAGTCCAACGTTAAAATCCCCAATTCCCGGATTCCCGCTATTTTCGCTGTACAATACATTATGAACTAATTCAAATATTATCTCGATTTCCTTATATAAACGGATAATTCAAATATCTAGAATTTATTTCCGGATTTTCTTTTTTAATGGATGCAAAGGAGTAGGTGCTAGTCGTTAATGTTACCGACATGGTATACTACTCTCGTTATATTTCACGAACTAATTGCGATGTCTCTATTTTTGTATGGAAATATTGTTAAACCAAGTATCTAAAAATCGATTACTGGACTTTTCAATATTTCAATTTTTAGGACGCGAAAGGAAATGAAAATATTTGGAGCGTTGTCCTGAATAACAAACTTATTTATCAAAACAGAGAGAAAAATTGTAAAGATAGAAACTTGAAATTTTGACGGGATGTTGCTCATATACTGCATAGATGTACTATGAAAGCGTATTTCAAAGGGGAGATTCAAGGTAAAATATGATTTAAAGTGTTTTTTTTTTTGTGGAATTTCTGTACATAACACGAAATAATTAAGGTATCATGACGATTGGAGTAAGTAAACATGATATTTTTATATAAAAATAACTAATAACGAAGGGTAAACCGAATCTCGACGACAAACTCGCGTCATGTAAGTCACTTATTTATGCTTCAATTGAGTGTAGTACACTACAGAGAACGGGTTTTTTTATATTATAGCTTTATGTAATCACGGAAATATCTGTAATTTTCGTAACATGTCGCTTATATTGTAGACAACAGCATTTGTGAGATTCCCCAAATCTGTTTCACCATGAATAGAAAAAACAAAAAACTATAAATCAGCCGTAATAATCGGTTTGAAGAGACGTTCTTGAGATGCCAACAATCCTATCCCTCCTTTCAAAAACTCATTGCATCCAACAGCTATCATTTATTGTCAAGTTTTTTCTAACTTCATGTTTATTTCCTTGTGCTGATGAGAAAGACAAAACGACACCATCAAACATTCCGCATCATAACTATGTAAATCTATATAAATATTTGTATTTTAAAGTAAAATATATAAACAATTCCTAAAAAGTTATGAAATATGCAACATCAATAAATGTAACACTTCATATTATTATATTCATTATCGATTATTCCCAAAACGATATCGTTTTATTAAATTATATTTTGCAATATGATCTTAAATGGAATATAATATGTTCATCATTATAGGGAACAAAATAAGAACACACACTTTCAGGTATTATGTGTTATGTATGCCGTAGTTCAATAGGACTTTGAAATGCGATCAGTTGAGCAGACACTGCACTTTATTGTAGATGCATTATATGTTCCTTTGAACCAATAAAAATATCTGATTATTAAATATGTTGATATAATTTGCAATATACCTTCTCATAAAGCAGAATATATGGTAGACATTTTAATAATTATCACTCAAGATATTAATTTCATTCAGCATGGAAAAGGAAATTGCTAAGACCAACTTCCTAGATTTAAAATTTAAAAATCTAAGGAAATTTTCCATAAATTGGTACAGAGAATCTACCTACTCAGGTAGAATCCTTCATTTCCTCTCGCACCTTGCTATCAGTCAAAGAATAGGTATAGTCTATTCATTGATAGACAAAACTGTAAAATTAGCAGCTTCTCAATATCACTATGACAACCTTCAGACTGTCACCACTATTCTCAGAGCTAACTATTATCCCAACACTTATAGATAAATATATGGGGGATAGAATTAATTTCCTTTATTACAGTAAACTAATTACCCAGAATAGTCCTGACAACAAATCAATAATAATTCTTCATTGCCATCTTAGTCTTCCGCCTGAGTTAAAAGAAATATTTGTGCAGTGTTAATATTCAGGTTATCTTCAAAATAAACCACAAACTTGAATTTGTTCATACAGATTCTCATGATAAATCTCTTCAGAAAAAAAATGTTGTGTGCAAAATCGACAGTAGTCAATGTCAAGCATGCTACATAGGATAATCCAAACACATTCTGATGTGTAGAATTAAAGAACATAAAAATAACATTAATACTGCCAAACGTAATGAACTTTACACAGCATTAAGTATGGGATATGGATCGGGGTGATACTCAGATTTTTGATATTGAAGAATCCTATTTCAAAAGAAACATATCAATTTTGTGTTTCACCCTTGTGAATGTTACAATCAAAATGTTTCACCCACATACCAACAATCTACAGACAGATACACTCAGCTTTGTCAATATTTACAATTATTTATTTTCATAAATAACGTAATTTTTCTTAATGTTTCAGATATGGATCACTCATATGTTTCATATTTCAATATTAATTCCATCACTTTTATACTTGTTCCTACACCTGACTTTTGTAACTTTTTATTCCCTGTTATTATTTTATGTTCTTTGTATACATTTGCATACATCTGTGCACTGACTTGACCTCTTTTTCTTGATGTAATGGCACTCAGTCATGTTTTAATTTTATAACTTCACACATGAAGATGTCTCACAGATGAGATGAAACTTTGTATCATTTTAATATTGTTTTATATTTGTGTCACTAAAGTTTTATTGTAGCGTACCTCGACATATTACATATTGTAACAACATTTCAGATACTATTATTTGTATTTATTCAACGTAACATTTGATGGGTCTACAACAAAGTGTAGTGTCTGCTCAACTGGTCACATTTCAAATTCACTTCTCAGGTTTAGTCGACATTAATTAGTGTGGTGCATAAGTTACTCCATATTTTTTAATTAGTCCCCACTGATGTGCCTGTTATCTTGCATACATATTGCCTTGTTAATGTTTTAAAAAACATGAGTATAAATTTTCAGTCCTGTATCATCTAATTTTTGCTCAATTTTCGCAATTTCATCTGAGCAACATCGCCTTGATCCCTGAGGATTCTGGTTTGGTTTCTATCACCATCTCAATTTTTGTACGGAGACGTGCAATTTTCTCTATACTCCATTATCACGATGGGTGCTATCATAATGCTCTTACATTTTTTCTTGATGTATGTGATGCAATAGTGATTGTTGCAATGGAAATTGAAAATGAAAAGCCTCCACCCAATAGCTGCTGCATCTAAATGCAGTCGAGTCTGCCAGGATTTTAAATTCCCTTCTAAGATGCAACTTCCTCGTAACACTCCATATTTTAGGAGCAATCCTTGATGTAACAGCTGGATTGATCTGAGACCTTCAGAGTATCTATGTGGATATCCAGCTTTTTTAAAGTATAGCCAGTACAACCATTCATCTTCTAAAGAGGTATAGAACTGAAGAATCAATAAAATCTTTGATAAAATGCATCAATAGCTATAGCGACATAAGACTGAAATTAAGTGTCTTCATGTAGTCAAAAAGTATAATAAAAATACACATATCCAACAATGTATATTCAACTCAACAAGAATATTACAGGAAGAATGTGTTCAATCTCATTCTCTACACACTGATAAATGAACTGTCAACCAGGTTTTATCCAATAAATGAAGATTTAATAAAAACATTTAGCCTAATTATGCCTTTTACCTCAAAATTTGATGTTGAAGATGTTGCTTACTTGTATTGTCCAGATACAAGTAAACTCCAGTCTGTGAATAAAATTAATTATGGAAAGAGCATTCTAGAAAAATAAAGGAAATACCACTGACAGCAATCAATGCTTTCAGTGATCCTTCTTGCAAATATCCTAATGTTAACTTTGTGTGATATCAGTGACATCTTTTATTTACTTTGTGTGATATCAGTGACATCTAGTTCGGAAGATGACAAAAACGTCACTAAGATCCACTATGCCAGAAGACAGACTGAATGGATTAGCCCTCATAAGCATTCATAAAAGTAATATAATTCTTGATCCCTCAAAAGTTATTGACATGTTCGCCAAAATTCATCCAAGACATTCAAAATTGTTCTATGGAGATAAAGTAAATTTGACTTTGGTAAAGTGAAACTATAATATATTTTTACTAATTTTTTATTAGTCAAAATTTAATTGATACTAATGTGATCGCATTTTTTTTAATTGACTCATTAATTCATTCAACCAATCTTTATAAAAAAAAACAAGCTGATGATGAAATTTCAAAAAGCTGATTTGAAAGTCGTATGTGAAAAATGTCATATTTATTATTTAAACTAGTCACAAAAGTAATTATTCTATGAGGATATTATTTGAGGACCTTAAAATTTCATATTTTTGTACCAGACTTTCCGTACCCCCACATCTTACTCCCGGAGATCTCAGCCCCCTCGCCCCTTAAAAAAAATCCTGGATCTGACACTAGACTGAAGGGTTTTGGCTGCGCCACATGATTTCGTAATGTATAAAAATTTGTAGATTTAATCATTATAGTGAAGAATGTAATAATCACTTGTTAGATGCAAATCACTTGAGTCAAAACAGTACTTTACACATAGAACAATATGTAAAGAAAGTGGTAAAAGATATAACATACTATATTTATCACTAAACCACGAGACAAAAGATACATCGTCTTATATACTGAATATTATTAAAGCAAATAAAGAAAAGACTATGAACCAGAATAAAAATTAGGGTCAGGTGAAACTTAATTTTTACATTTGTATGTATCGATGTGTGAATGTATTAATGATGTCCTGTGACTTCTGAAAAACAAATCAGAACTTATAAAAAATAATATGAAATTAAAATGCTTCATCAAAATATTAGGAGGTTTAAAAAATGTTCATTTTTTTGTTAAGTTACAGTCTAAACAAATACAACCAGAAAAAATAGCTTTCTGAAGTATGGATAACAGACTCAAAAGTAGCATTATTATCAAACACCTATTTACACAAGTTTTGTCAAAACAAACGAGACATATACTTATGGAGGGATAAAATATGAGTAAATTCATGTTAAGAGGTATTAAATTGTGATCCACTAACATGTAAATCAGCTGATTTTCTAAGACTAGAGGTAAAAACTAAGCTAGAGTGACGGGGAAAAAACTAACTGGAAAGAAAGCTTGCGGAAATGAAGACGAAAAAAAGGTAAAAGAGTCAACAGGAAAATAATTGACTGGAGGAAAACTGGCAAGGGAAAATGTGACAGAAAGAAATCGTAACGGGGAAAAAAAACGTGATGGAAGAAAATCGTGGCGGAAAAAGAAATAGGAAAACGATCTGTAAAACTAAAACTTTAATTTAATTTCTTGTAAAACTTGCCAATTACAGCTCAAGCTACTGGTTGTTAGTTGAACTTTGTAACTATGGTAGTTTTCTTCGCTGCCACCAGTCCAGTTTCCCAGCCAATCAAACACACGTGTAATAACAATAAATAATGATTTATTGCAAATTAACTAGAAATCTGAATTTACAACAGAGACAAACTCCCAAAATCATTAATACATCTAGTAATCTGTTATTACATAAGTAATGCTGTCGGAAAGCATTAATTACACTTGGTTAAATTTAGTTGAAGACAACTAAATAGTAAAAACCCTCACGTTATCCAAATTATAAGTTGTTTTCCACAACAACTAACTGATACAAGTTACGACACTCGCAACTAGTAATGACTTCATTAAGACTGCCGCAGCAGCCTAACGAACATCTGGTCTCCGCGACCTAGTCTAGCCCCGTCACATCTCAGTGCAGGCGAACTCTCCTCCCACGTAAGAGTCGCTGAGGAGATTCACTCCTCCCAGTATATACAGTACAAGAAGTCACGTGATCAGCAAATAACCACGCCTTCGCCACCACCGTGCAAACACTCCTTTTGGGTCACCCCTTTGGTTTCTAGGAACGCAGAGACTGCGCCGTAGAGGACGAACCGCCATGGGTGTCACCTAGGCGCTCGCAAACACATGTGTCAACGCTGCAGGCCGCATTCTCCGAATACACTTGTGCCTTCTTTAAAAGTGAAAGGTGTTCGTTCAAACAATACCTCAATAACTGAAGAGGCTTAGGGTGGGTCCCAAGATCGTCGCACTTCCATCTTAGCGCCGACCGGCCACTTATTAAAAGCTTCTTAAAAGCATCCGGCTTGAAAAATGCAAAAAAAATATTAATATTTCACAAATTGATGGAATGTCTTGGTGCCGACGTTACAAACACCAACAACAACGTTTGCAACATAACGCCCATCCACATCGGTGGTTTCATCTATCGACACCCAGACCTTTTGGTCAGCAACACTCATTCGTATTTTGTTGAGAACCTCCTCGTAGCACTCGGATAAATAGTGTTTTCTCAATGTTGATTCATCTGGAACTGGATGTGTGGTGTACTTCTCGAAGAACTGACTGAAGCGTGGATTCTTCAGCTTCTCCAATGGAATGTTGCAAGACACCATCATCTCACACAAGTCCTTGAAGAACGATTGCACAGTTGAAGATGGACCTGTCTGCTCAAATAACAGCCTTTGTCTGCTGTCATTTTCAGCACTTCTCTTCACACAGCTGCTGTGTTTCGCGGTATTACAGTGTTGTACATAGAAGCGTTTCTCTGCACTAACTTTAACTTCACATAGTTTACAAAATAATATTTCCCCGCCAGTGCTGAAGAACTTCTCTCCAAAATCACGAACAAATCCCGGAGCTTCATGCTGTTGGAACTATTGCTATTGAATATAGTTAGTATATTATTCCCGTCTCTTGAGCTTTTTTCCTCAGTAGTTTAACCCTATCAGTCTCCATCTTTCCCTTTTAATAAAACCTTTCCTAATTATTTTCCATTATAGACATTTTCCTCACATAACAGTTCGCCACTAAAGTTAACACACGAGACATTAACAAACCGAATCAAGAGTTCTGCGTTGCCAAATCTGAACGGATACTACAGGAATCAAAGACGTGGGATATTAAAATATTGTTCTAGCGGATTTGACCACCGCATTTCCTGTTGAACCTCCTTAACTGACAACCCGCTGCATCATAGAAAGAGCCACCCACGACATATTTTTGTTAAGAATCAGAAAACTCATACTCGCCACCAACAACACACCAAGCTGATTAAATCGGCGTTTCTTCGAGACACCTGACTTAAAATTTGTTTTATTAAAGAATAGAAAAAAATATTTTTTTAGTAAATACAACAAAAATGTTAAACACACGAGAAAATTATAATCAGGTAGATCATGTTGACAAAAATAAATGAAAATATAACTTTCTCGGCGGGGAATCGAACCCGGACCTCACACGTACATATTCGAGACGTTGAGACAATTGAAGACAAATGGTTATTTTCTACTTACTCTCTGTATTTGTTCTATCGGGTAAATACAGTGTGTCATTTCCATAAAATTAGGAATCACTTCTTAAACCCGAACACAAACAATTTCATATATGGGCAACGTAAACTGCAGTTACCAAATTAGCAAAATAGTTACGTATGGAACTATCATTTGTTATATTAATGGTTACGCAGCAGTGTAACTGAGTAAGTAAACCATGGGTTGAATTCCTTTACGAAAAATATTTTTTAAATTGATTTTGTCAAGATCATGATATGCGTGGTCATACATCGGTACTATATTTTAAAAAATTACGATTGATTGAAAATCATATGACCATTTTGTGAGTCATCAGAGCGAAGCTCAGTCTCCCAGATATTAGACTTAATGCACGGAATTTAGTCTATTTTTCCCTGCGCTGACCGATGAGAGGCGAAAAAAGGTACAGAAATGTTTGTGATTACGCTAGTAGAAGCCGACCCTATCTAAGCACGCGAACCCGCTACTACTAGCCATACGTATCATTTTTATCGGTCAGCACAGAATAAATATAACCTTAAGTTCGTACCTCTATACAGCTTTCATGTCACGCCTTCTATACAAGCTCAAACTAAGAGAGCAAGCGAATGTTTTTAGAAAAGCTTCCTCTCTCGTCAAAGGCATGCACCCTATAGAGTTGGCACAATTTCACTTGGCGGAACCGGAAAGAGTCTTACTACAAACATCGTTTCACAGTCAGGCATTACTAAAAACATCTTACTTTCCACACGTCGTATCTCGTCAACTGAGGCTGACCCGTCCATCCGAGGACAAATGAAACTCACAGCTGCCTTGACATTTGTCGCTGGTGTTATATTTTACCAGCATCGCGATGACATATTGCCAGCCTCTAAATTAAACGTGGTCGTTCGTCATCACACAGAGAATTTAAGTCCGAATTATCATATTTTTGAGGAAGTACAGTCCCTAGGTCAAGAAAGGTTCAGAAGGACGTTTCCGGAGTATAACTTGATTGTAAGATAATCTTTCTGTTCACGTTCTGTGAGTGGCAAAGGCAATTCCGGCGAATGGTATGCAATGAGCTGTCGAATAAATAGTGGAGCGCTCCACCTACTCAGTTTGCGCCAATAGGTGCAAACATAGGTGAGGAATATTCTGGCGATGCTGCTCATGTCCCATTGAGGGAATCCGTTGAGTCACGCACACAGACAGTCTCAGCTTCCTTGAGCAAGTGACGCGTGACGCTTGAGGCGAGGCGTGGTGCAGCGCAGCGCAGGCGCCGCGTCGCTGGAGGGTAGCCAAGACGAGCGAGGGATCGCTGCTGACGCTACAGAGACAGTCCTTCCCCAGAGAACATGGCAGGACGCACGGCGCCGCGGGAGAAGGAGCTCCCGTGGGACCTCTTCGACCGATGCCTCCTGCCCGTGTTGTTCTCTCACGCCGGCGCTGTCATCGTTGCCACTACGCTCAACACATTCAACATTTCGCAGATTTCTACCTTCAGTCTATTTCTACTTTTCGTCATCTGCAGCATCAGTATTGTCCTCTTCTACCACAACCTCAAGGTGAGATCGAAGATTGTACTAAAAAATCTATTTTGCAGCTATAAATATTTCTCACCGTGCTTTTGTCTATGATACCAGAAAAAAACATTTCCTTCAACCCGGTTGAATCAAAAAATTCTAGAACTGATGTCCAGTAATCATGATTTATAGAACAATAAAACTAAAATCAAAATAATATATTTTCTTTGATCCGTCTATGGGAGTTATCCAGAATCTCATAACATTTCTTGAAATATTACATAAAATTTCACTAGTTTGATGTATTTTTAACCACCCATATTTAAAAATTGATCTCCTGCCAATAATGACACACACGTTAAACCGGCAAACGAAATACACCGTTATTAGTACAACAACAAAATACCTTAAAATTGAGATTGGAATTTTGTCGAAATGAATTTAAGAATGCTATTTGAGGTTTTCATAATTGTCAAATATACGAAATCTCATTACAATTGAAAGTTAGTTTCTAATGAATACGAGATATGTGTATTGTTTCCAGCCAAAACAAAGTATTTGATGCAATATAACTAAGTGACCCATATCGTCACGTAATCTTCATCAGCGTGTGTCCAACAGCTAAATTTAGGAATCCGGCTGCGGCTGCCAAGGCACCTTGCTTATGTAGGATACGCGGGAACTTATGCTCATATAATTTCTATTAATAGGTGTGATACGATATTTAGCTATATTAAATGATTAGCAAGCAGTATTCAATACATAATTTCTCATCTATACAATATAATTGAAATGACACACGTAAGATTACCTCCATGTTTCTTTTTGGATTGTAGAAGAATTGAAATAATTTATCATCTTACCGCTTGACATTCTGATGAAAATAAACGCTGTATCCTATCTTAGAATACAATATCTAGCGATTGTTAGTATAAACCAATGGTGTAATAACATTGCACATACTTTTTCGTGTAGATTCTATTTGTGGTTTTGTTCATGAATATTCCCTCATTACCAAGGGCCGTTTCGTTAAAAAAATATTTGTTCGTTTTATTTGAGAATAAGAATTGTTAGTGATGGGAAAAAAGTATTTTATTTTCGTCTTTATTAATTTCTTTCGTGAAAACCTCTAACTTGAATCATACCCCAGATTAGTAAACAAATCTTTATCATTATTAGTAAACATTATAAACAAAATAAGAACATAAATATAGTTGTATATATCCAACAACTTAGTGTTAATCATAGTGGGCAGTGTATACATAAAAAGACAGCTAGTCACTATTCATTTACTTAGGAACCCTAGTACAACACAAAACTGTTTTATTCCCTAAACCACTGGTTCCCTAAATGTTTATGTGGGGAATCACTTTTCCGGAGAAAACGTGAAAATAGAGCAGCTATTTTCACATCATATGCACATTATGTATGATATACGTTCGTCGTAGACACATTCAATGACAGACATTATTTTATATTATACCTCATTATTTTATTTTCACAAAAGTTCACATTAATTTTTTGAGGGAAAATAACGATAAGTCAGGATGATCGAAATTCGGAAACCTCTATTCAAAATATTTTCTAATCAAAACATAACTTTTTTTTTACCATCCCAATAGATGACACAAAGAAATTCAAGGATATAAGTAACTGAAATCCCAAGATTGAAAATAGTCACGTTTCCCAAATTGGTTTAATCCATCCCTTTTCAAACAGCTTCGTCATGTTTTAATTTATGGCAAGTATTACTCATTATATATGAAAGAGATTCACCCAACACTTCTGACGCTCCTTCGTTTTTATTCTAGGTCGCCGCTGCTGGAAAAGGAGTTCTTCTTACCGACTGCGATTCACAGGTTGGATTCGCGTTAGCAAGGCAACTGGATGATTTGGTAAGAAAGAAATAACGACAAATTATTAAAATGAAAAACATTAAAAACGAATAATCACAGGAGCATACATTAAGGAAGCATTTTTAATTCGACATATTCATATCCACAACAATATTAATGGGAACAAAATTATGTAAATGGGTAAACTAAGTCATAAAACGCTCATAAACAAAGCAGGATTCAACCTAATCAAATTCTCATTAAGACGTCTTCATTAAACTGGGGTTTATAAAATAAAAGGTTTATGGAATTGAACCAGTATTTGTAATTCTTCCCAAAGGCTCACAATATTTTGGTCCCTTGCTCCCACACATCCAATTCGACCCTTATCCCTACATTCATTTCCACTTTGCTGTTGCCTAATACCCTTCCAGGTCGCCTTCGCTATCGTCCTTCTTGTCCAAACACTCGAACTCCCATTTATTCATTTATCTTCAGCGAATACCGTAAATGATAATTAAAGTCTTAAGTATTATGTTTTTTTCTCTGATACAAATTCAGTTGTTTTAGGAATCCTCTTTACACACCACGGACGGAAAAGTGGTAGATTGTTGAAAAATCTTTTGAATGAGAAATTTACATAAATCTTCTTAGATCATAGTGCCAAGTTATTTTAAATATAAAACAATCATAAATCACTGCAAACAGACTAAGGAACAAGTATGCAGACATGGTTTGATGATCGAGTGGAATAATCAATTTTAGAGTGCCAGATTCTACGTACTTCTGAAAATGAAAATTAAAGGATGGTTCCCAGAAAATTTGATAATATATTGAAGACCTCAGAAGAATGGGATCATGACCATAAGGAGTATTGTCACACACCGACCATCATTACTGGTCAAGCATTTCTCATCATTCAGGTTCATTCGACTTCCTCGTAAGAGAGATAAGTTTAACTATTTGTACAAATCTTGAATGAATGAATTACTTAAACGATATTTACTTTTCCTTCATCGCTATGGCCCAAATTTAGACAAGGATCTATCACTCATATTCAAACCACGTCTCATCCCTCAAAACACTTGTTTGATTGAAACGATCTTGTTTGATACCAATGAAAGCTCTGGTGTCGACTGATTTCATTGTTTAAAATTTCCTGACTAAAAAATTATTTTGATCTGTACTTTTGCCCTGGGGTTCTCGTACGCCGGAGTGAGAATGCGATATTTTGGCGACATAGGTAACAAAAGAAGTAATACTGAGAAGTAATATGAGATGGACGTAAATGTGACTCAATGAACAATGCACTGAACTGCTTTGTCGGACATCGTATTCATTTGTTCTTTACGGGATCTTGCGTGACTTTGAACAGGTTATAATACCACTGAGGTGAATGCAAATTTAAATCAACTTTTACTCAAAAGTTCAGAGGGTAAAACTGTTACAGGAAATATTAACATTTTGGTCTGCTGGATGTTGATTCCATTCATAGTAGATAAACTTTGTAGATCTGAGCTCAATTTTATTCAGATATTTCACAAAGTCGCCTTGGCAAAAAAATTAACTTCAAAATTGTATGAAATCTAGCATTTGAGTTCTGATAAAGGTAAGAGCTCAGGCAAGGTCGACAGTGTGCTCAGAAGCAGAACTTGATTAATTCTCATTTAAACTTACAAAATCAATATCATCTAACTAGGATCCAAGAAGTTAATAACACCAATATTTACATATCAGTTAATAAATGAATAACGTTACGAATGATCTATATTTCTAGACGTAATGAAGTAAATATATTCTAAAACATCGTTTAGAGGACAAGTGATATGTTTGTTTGCATCCTTGAAATCGAGGCGGAAGGTTGTTGTCTATAGTACGAGACAACGCCGAAAGGCAGCACCCACACTCTCAAGTCAAGGCCATAGATAGATAAGGTTCTGATAACATTTTAAGAGCGTTATCCGACAAAAATGAGAATCCATGGAATGCGATTGCAAGCACGTAACTTAGATGGTTCATGTTGATGCTAGTTCCTATTTAAAACCATAATAATTCGACATTTCGTTCACCCAAAGGAACGAATCCCTAAAAATGAATACCGGGACTATTCCGGATGTCAAAGCAGACTGAGCGGATTCAGTCAATTGAGGCGTGTTGAGCAAAGATTTCCATAAAGAAAGAATGGAATTGGATACTTCTCGGCAAAATAGAAGATTACATGAATTCCATAAATGTGTCAAACGATCAACTTAAGTTCTACGTCATGTATCTTTCAACATTGAAAATCTGAAAGGATTCGACGCGTCGAATCTGAGGTATCTGTTCATGAATTCACTACTTTACTAAAATATTGTATACCTTACAAAATTAGTATTTTGTATAATAGTCTATCTAAAGATTTGGGTACACATACTGTTAAAATTCAATTCAATATATTTATTTCAATATTCCTAAAAGATTACAACTCTGAATTTCACATAAAACGCAAGCTAATTAACACAAGAAACACAATAGATGGATAACCCAAGGGATAACAATATCTCCCAAAAACAAACGCCACTTATGTCATCTCTCAAAACTCTATAACCAATCGCCCAAATTTCGTAAATTTTTCCGTAAATATAAGACTATTCTTCGAAAAGTAGTATATGTAGCTTAAGTTAGAAAATGATACGAAGATACTAAAATCGAACAACCGGACCAAAACCATGCGAAATATTGTTAAAAATTACACGCCACCCTCTGAATATCACGAAGAAAACATTTCCCTAACTACATTCACATTTTAACGGTGAAAATGTATCAAATCCACAGGACACCGCAAATTTGTTTAATTCTTATTTCCCAGAAGTAAGTACATTATCGAATTCAGTATCTGAAAATCACAGACCCCCAAATACAACCATTCATTCTATTTTCACTTCCGAAACAGCGCGAGTGAAATCATGAGAATCATTCATTCATTCATTAAAAAATAAAGTTTCAGAAGATAGGTGGTACAACCGATAGATGGTACAATTATCTTTCTTAATCGATGTTACCACATCTCTTGACTATGGAGTAAATCCTCTGGGTTATTTCTTGATTGATGTCATCGGGCACGAAATTGTCATTCAAGGTGCATTCTTTTGACATTTGTGAACTAGCACACCAATTGTTAACTTCCTATTTAAAAGATAGATACCAGTAGGTCCAAATATCCTACGCAAAAAAATAAGTACTAGAGCATTGCCTTCCAGAAACAATGCCACTTACTTGCGGAGTTCCCCAAAGTTCAATTCTTGTCCCTATACTCTTTTTATTGCATGTGAATGACATGTAATTCTTCCAAAGAAGACTGCAAAAAGGTTATTTTTGTTGACGATATTAATTGACTATGTAAACACATCAACGCTCAAAAGGTTTTGTCTAACCTCTCGGCTTGGTTTCACAAATCATCTCTTTGTAAACACTGGCACAATCGTGTCTATGTCATTTCACAGTATTATCACAAAACCTTAACGTCAAGTATCTCTTTCGTTAAATGGAACACAAGTAAATACTGTTACGAAAACAAAATTGTTTGAACTCCTTATNTTAACGTCAAGTATCTCTTTCGTTAAATGGAACACAAGTAAATACTGTTACGAAAACAAAATTGTTTGAACTCCTTATTCATGACTACCTCAAATGGAATTACCACTTTGATAATTTAAATTCTCAATTATTTAAATTGTTAGAAATTCCGAATCTTGTTAATGTAGTTAGTCCACATATTTCCCGTTGCGTATACTTTGCAAACGTTTACTCGCATTTACGATACGGCATTATCTTCTGGGGCAATTCCGGTCAGAGCTTCCAAACTTTCAGAATTCAGAAGAGGATTGTTCGGATAATTTGTAAATCTCGTCTCCGAAACTCTTGTAAACATTTATTTAAGAAATTAATTATTTTAACACTCCCCTACATTTGTATTTATGACCTAATTACTTAAGTGCCACCCTTGTTTCGTATGAAATTGTCTTGTTCACGAACACAATACTCTCAGTAGGTATAATATTAATCATCCTAGAATGTCAACAACTCTTTGCCAAAAATGGTCATATCATTCGGGAATCATTCTATATAATTTAAAAGAAAGAAACAAAATTTAATCTCTTCAAATTCGCGGTTATAAACTACCTACTGCACCATTTCTTCTGCAATATAAAACAACTTACTGAGTTTAATAAAATTTAAAAGAGGATTCTATTTCCATCAATTCTTTTATTATTCTTTCAAAACTAAAAAACGTTAATTGATCTTGTATTTTATCATTCTAGTGCTTTTAAAATAAATGAATTAATTTTTAAAATTATTTTCCTGCGTACTATAATTCTCTTGTTATTTATATAAGTTTAGTTTTATCTATACTCAACTTTGGCACGGTTGTATACATTAATTATAATCCGTGACCGGGTTTTTCTCCGCTTGTAACTATTTTATTTACAATTAATTCATTTACTTACTAAATATATGAAAGAATGCCTTGTAATTTTCCAAAATGTAAATAATTAATTTGACCATTTTTTAATGGATAACATTTATGTTTTTTAAAACGGTGTTCAACAGGGGTTTACAGTCTACGCCTGTTTCACTGACACGGAAGGAAATGAGGAGGCACTAAAATTGAAAGCTGAATCGTCAGGAAGATTGCATGTATTGCAGCTCGATGTCTCTTCAGAAGAACAAATTGTAAACGCTTCTGAGTATGTGAAGAAGAATTTGCCTCCGGACGCTGCAGGTAATGTATCATGTTTAAAGTCGATGATACATATTTGCTCTTTCACGTCAAAAATGTTACCTGGGCTACCCAGATTCGCTAGGATAAAAAAACAAACATACAGTACGGACTTTGCGTTGTCTATATTTCCATACGTCAGCATAGTATTTTATGAGACAAAATAATCGCTTCAAGCAAGTAATCAGACGTTGAAACGTGAAAGCGTCGAGACGGGGACAGCTAAGCGGATTTCTCATACGTTAGGCGGGTTGCCTTGCTCTTATTTGAGTGTTATCCAAACTGCAGCATAGTTGTGTTATTCTTTCGGAAATAAGACCCAGTTCAACGAATTCATAATGCCAAAATCCTTAATTAACCAATTTTTATATTTTCCGTGAAAACTATTTACATTACCATGAAGATTTTTTCAAAAAAAATTTACAAACTTTTGGAAAAACATTCAATTTTCACTCGTTTAATATCATGGGACATAAAGTGAAACTATTTTTTATGAATTAATATCACAAACGTAAGTGGGGATACAGACCTCGAGTATTTGGAAAAAATATTTTTTAAATTTAGGAAGTAGAAGTAGGCATTGTTCATATTCATCCCTGCCTTCCTTCTCTGAAGAAGAAAAAAAGGGATTGAGTTTTTAAAAAATATTTTCATCTTTTATAATACTATCAATTTAAATGTTATGAGATTTTTAAACTTGAAATTTGAACTATTTCTCGTAGCTTGGTAATAAAATAAGATAATTGTTAACACTCCCATGGTATACGATATCTCCTCTGTTTTCCTGAAATATAAATATCACATAATTGTGTTTGATAAATAAATTATACTATCGTTATATTCATTCTATGTCTAGAAAATTTTGGCAAGGTGTATCTAAAGTTAATAAATCTCTTGGAGAAATATGCAAAATCCACTGATGCTCAATAAATTTCAGTTGTAAGTATTTTATGGTTGGTTGTCTTTTTTGTAATATCGCATTATTATTTTATAATATTACAATATCGGGTTGGGAAATATGGGTTTTTGTGCTCCACGGATAAATATCGTAAACGCACAGAGGTCGTGTCCAGTTTCGTATACTAAACTGAAAATTTTAAACGTGTGAAAACGTTTTTCGTTTTTGCAAATCGGTTAACGGGTTAAAACTGCTTTCTATATAATAGTCTAAAAATTGAGAAATTTTTGTTTTATGAAAGGAAAAATAAAGTCAATTGACCGAACCCACTTGTGTTTCGTGAGATTAATATACTACATATTTTTACTCGTAAATGTTGAAAAGAAAATGTCAAAACTATTATGAAATAAACATATTTTTCACAAAAAAGGTCTCAATTTGCAAAAACGAAATTTTAACTTGTTGATCTCAATTTACTACAATTTAAAAGAACATAACATTGGATTTACATAGCTCGGTCAATTTTTCTATTACTGGGTTTACAATTAATAAGCTAAAATAATGTTTACGAACATAATTCCAAAATTTTGTCTTTGTACTATATTTTTACTCAAAAATTTATTAAGTACCCAAATGTAACCGTATGATAGCACCAATCTATTCAACAGGTTATATGTAGAACCTTTTTCAGACACAAGAAACTAATTATACACTTTAATACATTTTGGTAAATCTTAATTCATATTTGTGCTGGCAGAATTATTTTTTATCTTGATATGCACTGAGATATGTTGCACTGAATTCTTTCTAATAATTCTTGGTGAAGAAAAAAATGAATGCAAAATTCAATCTTTTCAAAAACGTATTTTGTTACAAACCATTTATGAATTGATTTAGTTGTTTTTCTCCTCTGTCTCATTGTATTTTCCAAAATACATTCACTATTGAACTGACTCATGACGAGAGATACATAAGTTTTATTGAAATCAGAGCAATTAGAATAAAAAGTACGCTAATCCTGGTCAGGGTTTTCCTTCGGTTTTCCTTCGGAGTAGAGGTTTATAAATAGTCTCTCTAGGCTCTGGCTTAAGGGCAGCAGCATCGTTAGTATTATTGTAATAATTAATCTCGAATTTTGAGTTATTTAATAGGTACGATTTATGAACAATAATAAATTTATTATTTTCCGAATAATTAGAAGATTACGCAAAAGTGCGTATTTGTTAAAAAACTTTTATGTATTCTATTAAATGTAAATTTGTTGTTATTCTGTTGATATTATAACATATAGCTAACTATTTTTATTCTTATCTGAGGGGGCGCAGAAACAATAAATCCGCCTCAGCCTTAGGGCCCTATATTGGAGTTGATGGAATGGTCCCTTTGTTAGTCCTGGAAAGTAAATTAGTTTATTGTCCTCCACGTGATCAAACGCTGTTTGTAACTGCTTTTGTGACAATAAATTTATAACTTTTAATTTCAGTCGAAGCTATATCACTCAAGAAAGCAGTTGATGGGGATAAATTACATGGAAACAATAATCGTCTCACTAATCCATACTATTAAATTTGATATATTTTTATTGATAAGAATCCCACTGAATTTCCTTGATTTGCAGGACTTTGGGCAATAGTTAACAACGCATCTTGGGCTACTTTCGGCGAAGTGGAATGGGTCCCATATAACGTATTTAAAGTAGCTGTAGAAGTGAATTTGTTGAGTGTTGTGAAAATATCTCAAGCTTTTCTCCCCTTGGTTCGGAAGGCTAAAGGTAAGCATGGAATGACAAAAAAACCGAATTAAAATAATATCTAATAAGGAACTTTCAACTTTAAGGAATGTCGGGAGTAGTAATTTTAATGAACCGCAGTGTAGTATAGAGCTAACTACTGTTAATACACTACGGTCCATTAAAATTACTTCTCCAAGAAGGAAGTGAGCCATTGCTTCCTAATATATCAAATACTATAACCATACACCAGTTTTAATTACCATGTTTTCTAAAATCCAAAAATACGAAGGAAGATTGTTGAATAGAAAATATAGAAATGAATGTTAAATTAATTTACTCCAAAATTTCAAGACATTGTTATTGGTAGGATATTAATGTTCTTACAATATTAAAATTATTTAAAATTCATGTTTATAATAGATTATTCAGTGCTAGGGATAGGAACTATCTGCTCAGAGCTTAAAAGCACGAATTTTTTAAATACATGAGCAATCAAAATAATCAGTTTTCTGTGTTGTATAATAGAAGTCCTCTCGATTTCAATGAGGATAATTTAAGAAGAATTCGCCATTCAAAGCAGGAGATTGTTTGGACGTGCGCGCATCCGAATAGCGCACAACCGAATGCGTCAGGGCAACACAGCGATAGAGCGCGCACCGAGGCACCGCGAACCAGCCTACCGCCCCGCCACTACGAGGCGAGTCTTCCCGCTACCTGCGAGTCCCGCGCCGTGTCGGTATTTAAGAACGGTGCAGCAGCCTCACAGCAGCAAAACATCGACCGTCAACAGAGCGTGCCGGTCGCACCGTGGAAGGCCGCAACACAGATCCCCGCCCCCCTGGATTTGCCGACGAATACACGGACACACGAGTCTAGACATAGCTCGGCGAGTGTCGATCATTTCCGCCGAACTGGTTAGAAGTTCTCGATTAGCATTCAGAGAAGAGGGACTTCTTATGGTAGCATTGGTCTATGACCAAGAAGAGGAACATACATTTTATTTTGCTTATCTGTACATAGTTTTTTTTGGTAAATACTGCAGTTTATATTTGTTCGTCAAATAAAGTCATAGAAGTACTTTGCATTAATTTGGTTACAACACAGAACACTATTTTAACCACATTACATCAGAAATTATCCAAAATTCAGCAGAAATAACTTTTGAATCTTTTCTTCTCCAGGGAACGCTGCATTCTTAGCATTAATAGAGCATAATTCGGTCGAACATATGCCGTACAGCGAAGTTCTTGAAATTACGCACGTTCCCTTTTTTTCCGTGGGGCTTTAGGGCTCGTCAACATCGAAGGTCATTAGAGCCCATGCAAGTAGGGAAAAATGCAGTTTCGCACCATAGAGAAGAGCCATAGTGACTCTTCCCCGTGTGTGGGACTCACCGAATATCTCGACCATACCCACTAAAAAACCCTACTGAAATCAACAAACATCTAAATAGAAAGATGAAAGAAAAGAAAACAGAATAAAAATACATTATATCACAAAAAAAAGGAAAACAATTTTTAAATATTATATTTTCGAATTACAGAAACGAACGATGAAAACAAAGAAGACAGTAAAGATGAAAAGGGAATGCAAATTTTAAACCCTCCTCCCGAGAACTTGTGGGAGGAGCCCCGATCTACTCATAAAACGCAATAGTTTATTAACATTAACCTTTTCATTTCCGAGAATTGTTGGTAAATCTGCAGCCAGACCAATTTGTCTCCGTATACTTGAGTATCTTCTGCAATCAGTTAGTAGGTGACGCACTGTCAGAGAACAGCTACACTCCTCACAAACGGGTTCATCATCAAGTAGTAAGAGATACCTATGAGTGAGAGGACAATGTCCTATGCGCAGGCGGGTCAGCAAGACCTCGTCGCGCCGGGCTGGCCTACAGGAACTGCTCCATGACTTAACAGAAGATTTGATAAGTCGGAGCTTATTCCTTTCAACAGCTAACCACTCATTGCTCCATTCACTCAGAATCCTTATCTTGACGGAATTTAGGAGATCTCGTTTTGGAATCGTGGAGAAATCCACGCGATTCCTGAGGCATGCCGTCTTTGCGGAATCGTCTGCTTCCTCATTTCCTCTGATACCCACGTGTCCGGGAACCCAGCAAAACATTATGTTCTTTCCATCACTTTGCAGTGAGAAAAGTACATCCTGGATGTTCTGGATCAGCTTATCAGCTGGATACATGTTCTGGATTGCTTGGAGGGCACTCAGCGAATCAGAACAAATCAGGAAATATGATCTGCGGGAGACCTTTGTAGTTCGCAATGCTCTTAATATGGCGTAGCACTCAGCAGTGTAAACGCTGCACAAGTCGCCTAGACGGTGGCCACTGGTCTCACGAGGAAATACCACGGAGTGCCGACACCATCAGCCTGCTTCGACCCGTCGGTAAACACAGGGATACGGTCCCGGTATTTGTAGAGGATTAGCTGAAAGTATATCCTCAACATCGGAGCTGGAGTGTTCTTCTTGTCATGATGCAAAAGATCGAAAATAATCTTCGGCTTGTGCAAAGCCCAAGGGGGAGACTTACTAAAACCTTGATGTAAGACATTAGGTGTGCGTATATTTAAGGTTTCCAAAGTTTGTTTGGAGCGATATCCAAATGGTTTGGTTGCTCTCAGTCTGTTGTTGTAGAAACGGATGGAAGAAGAGGATGGATGAAAAACCGCGTTGTGCACCAGATTGTCGGGTAAAGTTTGCAAGTGGCAAAAGTGTCGTAGCATGAGGATTTGCCGCCGGAGGGAAAGAGATGGTTCGCCACTCTCGACATACAAACTCGGAATGGGACTAGTGCGGTATGCTCCCGTAACTAGTCGAATTCCGGCATGGTGGACACTATCCAACTTCTTTAAATAGCTTGCACGAGCAGAGCTATATACAACGCAGCCATAATCGAGCCGAGATCTTATGAATGCTCGATAAAACTGGTGCAGGGAGTAGCGATCAGCGCCCCATTCCCTGCTACTGAGGCACTTCAATAAATTCAGAGATTTTAATGTTCTTGCTCTTAGGTCTGTTAGATGTTCAATCCAATTCAATCTCTGATCAAAAATCAGACCTAGGAATTTCACAAAAGGATAGAATTTGAGAACGTTGTTTCCCAGGGCGAGGTGAGGTTCTGCCAGAAGGCTTGGTCTCCTACTGAAAAGAACACAGCGTGTTTTCTCAGCAGAGAAACGAAAACCTGTCGTTTTCGACCAGTGGTATAATCTATTAAGGACGAGTTGGATTTGTCGCTCCGCACCTGTGACACTCTGTGATGAACAAAAGATAGCAAAGTCATCGACAAAAAGAGAGTGTAAAACAGGATTCTTTACAGCAGACGTTATGCTGTTTATGGCCACTGCAAATAAGGTCACACTCAAGACTGAGCCCTGAGGAACACCGTTCTCTTGAAGAAGGAGATCCGAGGTGTCTCTTCCAATTCTATAGCGGAAGGAACGTTGATCCAAAAAGGACATGAGCATCAGAGGAAGACGTCCTCTAAATCCCCAGGCATAGAGTTGTTGTAAAATGCCATGACGCCAAGTAGTATCGTAAGCCTTCTCGATGTCAAAGAATATTCCGATGAGATGTTGTCTTCGGACGAAAGCATCTTGAATTGCTGATTCCAGGAGAAGTAAGTTGTCCAAGGTGGAATGGAACTTCCTGAAACCACACTGAGATCGACTCAGCAAGTCATGCCGTTCAAGATACCAGACGAGACGTCGGTTGATAATTCTCTCCAGAGTTTTACCAACACAACTCGTCAAGGCAATGCTTCGATAACTACTAATGTTCGTTTTGTCCTTACCTGGTTTTAATAAAGGGATAAGCGTTGCTTCCTTCCAGGAATTAGGGAATACTCCCTCGGACCAAGAAAGATTAAAGATATCCAGAAGGTATTCTTTCGAATCGAGACTGAGTTGTCTCAGCATTTCATAATGAATTGAATCAGGGCCAGGAGCAGTGTTGTGGACTGTTGCTAGAGCTGACTCAAGTTCCCACATAGAGAAGGAAGAGTTGTAGGGTTCGCAGTTGGTGGAACGAAAGTAAAAAGATGTGCTCTCTGCTGTTTCCCTTTCTCTCGCGAAATCAGGATCGCAGTTTGCTGTAGATGTTAGGTCAGCAAAATATTCAGCCATTGTTGTTGCCATTTCTCTGTTGTTGGTGAGAATCCGACCCTGATAATTGAGTCCAGATATTGGGACTCGAGAATACCTTCTAGATATCTTCCGGATTGACTCCCATACTTTAGTGGACGATGTTGTTCTCTTAATGGTGCTTAGAATCTCTTTCCAGGAGGTGGATCTGTATTCTTTGATAGTTCTGCGCGCTTTTGCTCTAGCAATCCGATATGCGGCGAGGTCTTCCAGAGATGGACTAGCCTTAAATCTCCGCAATGCTCTTCGTCTTGCCCGAATGGCGGAGCGACATGCTTCGTTCCACCAGGGGCATGAGGTCTTCGCGGAAAAATGGATGTTTTCGGAATGGATTCTTCAGCGGCGTGATGAATCACCTGGGTCAGATGGTCGACCCTCTCTTGGACACTACCCGTTTCTCTGAAGACAGACAGGGAACGGTACTGTGTCCAATTAGCCTTACTGAGAATCCACGTTCCCTCCGACGCAAAGTAAACTGATGGTTGACAGTTGGCAAAGAGGTAGTTTATGAATGTAATGATGGTAATGCATTTCTAGTGGAAATTTTTCCTTCTCCTTTCCTATCGAAACATAATAGAGTTACCATTGTTTGGAATATTCATTTGACATAATGGTGCAGTGTTTTGCTCCGAATGCTTTGTGATTATTGTTATATTTAATATTTTGTTTTGGAAGAATATGGAAATATTGAATTCAATATGTTCCATGGATGTCTGAATGTTTATTTGTGCTTCTAATGTAATTCCGATAGTTCGCTACATTCATTTTCATCCAGTATTTGAATTATTAATCACTAATATGTCAATATTTTAAAATCTGACACTTGTGTGGAAGACGCAGGTGATTTCCTGTTTGAATACTGCAAAAAGTAAAATTTTATTGGAAAATGGAAAAATTTTGGAAACGCATGTTTGTGACCGGTCCTCGAAATAAATAAAACAAATTCATACCGTTATTACGCATTTTCCGCATAATTGAGGTCTTCAAAGAAGCAGATAATTCCTACCTGTGTTCAGTACATATTCATTGAAGTGTAATGTTAAATTTTTTGTAGGTCTTAAATTACTAAATTATTAGCCAAACAAATTACCACTGAAGTTATGTCTACGGTTAGGATGTTAATATACCGCATATTTTCAGGTCGAATCGTAAATTTGGTCAGCATTATGGGTAGAGTGGCTTCTCCAAACCTTTCGTCGTACTGCGCATGCAAGTTTGGAGTGGAGGCTTTTAGTGAGTGTCTTAGACTTGAAATGCGCCATTGGGGAGTGGATGTAGTGCTGGTGGAACCTGGAACTTATTCTACAGGTGAGAATTTGGGTAGAAAATGATCAAAGAAATGAACAGTTTACGGCTGAATATGTTTCATTCCAGGTAAGAAAGGATTCTCAAAGGCAATGATGCTATATCAAGCACAACTAATGTGGAACACGATGTCAGAAGAAGCGAGGAACGACTATGGACAAGATTATTTCGAGAAGAGGATCAGATCGCTGGAAGAGTTTACTCAAGGACCTGTAAGTATAGAGACCGACTATATACCACTAATTGTTTCAATTAATTCACATAGCATTAACTTGTCGTGATGAATTAAAATCATATAATTCAATGAAAAATTAATTTATCTTGCGTCCTTTTTTGTAGACTTATTAATGGATCATGGTTACATGTAAATTAAACATGGATCATGATTACATGTAGGATGACTTCAGCAAAAGTCAAAACGTTTAGATTGTATACTACTGTTTGAAATAATCGTAATAAAAAGTCTACAAAAAAAAGGTTAGATAAATTAATTTTAAATATTATGGTAGACGTTAATAATATAATATTCAATCTAGTCTTAATAATGCTCAATGTAGTCTTAAGATAATTATACATTTCAAATGGATATAGAAAATAGTCATAGTAGTAAACATACTCAGATAGATGAAACACAACTTATATGGTTGACTCTAAATCCCCTGCAAAAGTGGGGTGGAAAACAAACCCCTATTAAGTTTTGATATCATCCCTATCGAGACATTTCTCTTGTAAGAACGGTTAACGTAATTCGCGTCAAAATCGTCGAATATGAAGAACAATCTGAGTTTTCGTCATTTATGTTACAGAAAAACGAATAACGGTCGTGTTTCCGGTCGTAGCGGACGAATGTTGCTATAGTAGAATTAAAACTAGAAAGGATTGCGCCTACCGAGGACGATGCGGAGCCGTGTAACTGTCACTGCTTCCACCCAAACAGAAGCTGATGTCCTTTACATCGGTGGTTGACAGGGTTGACATATCTCTCTGTCTCTACGCGTTTTCGGTGTAATTCAATACTACTGTACGATATAAAGAACGAAGTCGACCTGAAATTTGTGCGAAAAGTGCCCCGTTATCCTACACGTAAAACACGAGTATTGGAATGTAGGTTAAGATTACTTCGGTAACTTCACTTTCTGTGCCAGTGACCAAGTCGAAACACCGCTCCCAGCCGATTTTCCAGTCCCTTCCTGATTTTAATTTGACAATAATTGAGATTCAAATCAACATTTTCATTGCCCAATGTCATCGTCGTCTGTGTACTGTAGCGTAAAGAGTAATCAATCCCCGGTCACATAGAATAAGAAATCCATACATATAAATTCAATAAATTAAAATATTTTACTATCTTGAACGTCTTACTGTTTTCTATAGATATAACTATTTATTTTAGTTTAAACTAACAGCTAGGTTTTAGTATAATGTGTTCCCACCGAATACTTTTCTATCCTCATTCATCTCTCCCTAAAAGTGCGCTTTTTATATCGCACTGTTTGCATACCATGTCAGCAGAGCCGAGCACAAAGAGCTCGTCTTTCTCCTCATCTCGTATCACTCGTAATAGCATAGTAATATACGCCGTCAATTGTAATTTTCCTGTTTGAAATAATTGTCTTCACTAATTAAAAGGAACAACTTACGATTTACATTTTCCTTAAATTAAGCTGGTTTATTAATTACATTAATATTGGGGAAGATAAATGGATGAAGATTTTCATGGCAGTTCTCGTGAATACGGGCTATTAAACTGTTGTTATTCGGATGTTTCCAAAATTTTGTCCCCTTGACAAGTTTGGAGTCTCAAAAGTCGCATAACAAAACGCAACCAAAAGCTTGCCTTTTTGGTTTTTGAATTTATGCAAACTATCTAATATAGTTATGGTTGGGTTTAAGATAGAATTATGTATTAAATATATAAATGGTGTAAAATGTAATATATGGAGAGTTCTATAATAAAAAAAAAATTCTTAGAGTATAATAGAATGTATTTTGATAGGGTTGGCACAACTGTGGCATCATATGAATCACATGGGATGCAGTAGTTTTCAGTGTCAGTATCATGTGAGTGTATGTAGTATGAAGATTTTATGAAAGTGTGGTATGAGATAAATGTTAGGTTTAAGTTGAGCATGGTTGTAGACTGCAGGTCTATGGAGCGAGGTTTTACAAGGTATGTATGCATGAGTAGTATATAAATATAGTAGTTATTAATGAATTATAGTGTTACTTATAGTAAGGATGTATAAGAATAGTTGTAAATTGTATATGAAGATTTTTAAAATATCCTTTGTTTGTATATTTTGATAGCCTTGATGATGATATAAATTATATCGAAATGTTGGCATATAAACATTGATGTTTTATTGTATATTGACCTACATGCAAAAAAATCTACCAAATCTCCCCCAAAAAACGAATATTTTCCATGGAATCAACGTAGTTTTTTTAACTTTCTGGCGACAAAGTAGAAATTTGGAATTAACATCTCAAAACAAAACGAAATTTACAAACTCAACTCAATCGGACAAATTATTAGTCTGAGAAATAAAACGGGTGGGTGACAGGAAATTTAATTTTACTTTGAGGTTTCAAATTTAAACTTCAAAATCTCAAGAAAATGTTCAGATAGATGCTTCCTTGAAAACTTTTTCATTAGAAAAATTCTCAGACATCCTGCTCCAATGTAGTATTGTTTTTTGAAGTTTCACCAAGCAAAAATTATATTAGACGAAAATTATTTTTCATATAGGTTGTTCTATTGACGTCTTCAAAATTGAGACTACCTACCTACGTTTTTGATATCCCGCTGTAGCATTCACCAAGAATATTGAATTAGAATAGTTCCAAGCGGTTTTTCCTTTTCTTTCTTTGTTCATTGACATGGACCACCTTGCCTGTTACATCGTCATTGCAAGGTCTAGACTACATTATTATTTTTATTATTTTCAATGTATGTCAAATTACACTATGTCGAGACAGAGTAGCATTAACAACAGCGACTCACGATCAGTATGATTCCCACTTTAAAGGACTCCACGGGATGATTGCCGAAAACTACAAAATTCTCGACATCATCTGGAGAGCCAAGGATATGCTGACGTAGACGCAGAAACCTCCAATTACAAATAACTAGTTCCACATTTTTCCTTTGAATAGTTGGCAACATATGGTCATAAATGAAATGTTTTAATAACATGTTTATGAATATTTTAAAATATAATAACTTTTCACAAAATTATGGTTTTCCTGGAATAGATTGGTTTGGATACATAGAAAGTTCCAAAGCAATAGATAATCTTTACTTTTAGGAGATAATAATACAATTTTTAAACGGACATCCTCCAGACGAACTATTTATTGATAAATTCTCATTTTCTTTTCTAGGAACCAGACACTGCTATTGTGCTGAGAGCTCTCACTGATGCTGTTCTACGTACATTCCCGCTTCCGCGCTACACCCCCGTCACTCGCGCGGAGAAATTGCAAGTTTTTGTGGCTGAACATCTGCCCCGTTCCGTCTACGATATTCTCTATACATGAACGCAATTTTTTTGCAATATATATTTATTTTATTTAAAAAAATTGGGTCGAGAGAGGAAGATTTTTTAAAAAATGCTAGCCTTGGAAGTTAAACTCATACGCTTTCCAGAGTTTTGAAATGCTTTTGAGTTATCGATACATGTCTTTTCTTGACATTAATTAACATTATTTTAATCAAACGTAAAATAGCGTGAAAACAGAAGAAGGAAAAAGATTAAGCCGACGCAACAAATCACTGTACGAAAGCGCAAAATACACAAATCAACTTAAACGATGTTTTTTCTTTAAAATAAAAAGTAATCCTCTTCACATAAAACATATCTTCAATACTCCATACTCTATTAAACTAGTGATTACCGGACGATGTTGATATGTCCAGTAATAAGATAGTGATTTAATCAAGGCTATACCTAAATGCAAGGAATCAATTCAGTTATATTTCAGCGCTACGCGTTCATTAAGAATAAGTACAACCGAGCTCGAAGCAAGTTGTTGCCTATTCACATCTTAAGAATACACGACAATTCGAAAAACTCGAACATGTATTTTCGGTTCGAATAATACATCACGATACTCCGATACGATACACCGACATGAATAATCGTGCAATCCATGAGAACTGCTTCCAGTATTTGAAGATTTCAATATATTTATTCCACTCCAGACGAATGTCGATCTAGTACTATTTCCCTGCAATCTCACATTTCTTCTCCCTACTCTCTTCATCATCCAATTTGCTTCAATGTTTCAATTTCCGTGTATTAATGTATCCTTAAAAACGTATGATTTCGTAAAAATTCACTCCAAAATCTATTCTTATCGTTTTTATCATTCTTTTCGCCACATCTTTTTGCGCCAGCGAAACACATATTTAGGATAACTCATTCAACTCCATTATTTTCATGATGAAATTTTATTAGTTCATCTTTGCAATAATATGGGAAAATATATACTTACCGTGGGTAACCATAAATTAAAATCTCGTTTTAACATTTCAGATAACCTTGGAAGCATCCAGAAAGTTATTATTTTACTATAATATTTACATTATACTTGAAAATTTCGTTTTGCTAAAATTTAATTTCACTGGATGCAAAATTTTACTCAGAGAAGAAGCGACAAATTTACACAGGGAAACACATACTCTAATCTATATTTTACAGACAACTGAAAATAATTAAAAACTGAGTATTTTAATAACATAGGTAAGTCGCAAAACAGGATAGAAGCAATAATAATCAAATTACTTTTTTTTTCACTTTACGACATAATCTTCCTGTACATTCAACATTTATCCAATCTCTTTACAAGTTCCTGAAAACTGTTGACAAAGAAGTATTTTGGTTGCCGTCGCAGCCAACGAGTAACCTCTTGGATTACGCCATCATCAGTTTCAAAATTACTTTTTTCCAACTTATGGTTCCAAACATGAAAATCACACGCCGGTCATTACGAATGATTTGTTCCATGAGCTACACCGTGGCTGCAGTTGAAACCTCCGCAGGACAACCAGGACGCTCCCCATCTCTAATGCTTTGTCTTCCTTCCCTTGTTAAACTTCTGGATCCAATTAAATAAACTTTAATGTCAAAAAAGCAGTTACAAACTGCATATGATCACGAGGAGGACAATAAGCTAATTTACTCCCGGAAGCAAGCAAGAGACCTTCCCATCAATTCCGATCAAGGGCCCTAAGGCAGAGGCGGATTTAACATTTCAACATACTCCTGACGATGAAAAATTGTTCGACACGTGTTATAGTATTAACAAATACCAATAAATATTGTATTTAATAAAACATTGAAAAGTCATTTCACAAGAACGTATTATTATCAAGCTATAAATCATTCTGAAAGTACTGTTGATAATTCGTAACTATTAAATAACACTAAATTCGCTAATAAATATATCAATTGATGCTAGGCAAGAGCCTAGCGAGACTTTATAAAAAAATCCGCTTCTACCCGCAGTAAAACCGAAGAAAAACCCGGGCTAGGATGCGTCTACAGAATTAATGTACACAACCGTGCCAGGGTCGAGTACATATACAACTAACTTTATATGAATAATAAGACAATACTAGTATGCAGGAAAATAGTTTCGAAATTGTTGTCAGATATTTTGAAAGTACTACAACAATGGCGTGATAAAGTACAAGACGGTTTTAATTTTTATTAAAATCAATAAATTCTTTTACAGTGTAGAAGCACTGGTGCAGAAGGTAGTTTTAAACCGCGGATTTGAAGAGATTCAATTTAAAAATATATTTTATATTTTTGGGCAGGGAATTATATAGAACGACTCACGAATGATGCGGCCCTTTTTGGCAAAGCGCGGTTGACACCCTCGGACGATGAATATTACTCCTATTGCGAGTATTGTGTTCGTGAACAAAACTGGTTTGTACGAAACAAGGGTGGTGCTTCAGTAATTCGGTCTTAACATTTTTTTTGGTGGGGCTTTACGGCTGGTCGACATCGAGGTCATTAGAGCCCTAAAATCTTGTACAGGTACGGAAAATGCAGTTACGCACTAAGGAAAGCAAACATGACTCTCCCCGCGTGTGGGACTCGCCGAATGACTCAACCATACCCACTAAAAACCCTCCTGAATATATCAAAACAACTCAAAACATTTCATATTACACAAACAAAAAGAGAAAGGAAAATGAAAGATACCCTAACCCTCGCAACCGAGTAGCGTCAGGATCGAAAAGAACAAGAGGTGACCAAGGAAGGTCAGGAAAGAGAAAGGAAGGAGCCTCCCACAAGTAAGTGGAAGTAATGCCAGACTCAGCTCGGGGCCCCGTGTTTGCCAAACACGTACTTACTAGAAAAAAGTCCCCTGGGGGGTCGGTCTTAACAAATACGACATTTTTATAAATATAAATGCAGGGAAGTGTTAAAATATTTAATTCCTTGAATAAAGGTTTACAAGAGATTCGTGGGTGAGATTTACAAATTATCCAAACAATCCTCTCTTGAATTCGGAAAGTTTGGACGCTCTGCCCGGAATTGCCTCAGAAAATGAAGTCGTATCGTAAATGGGAGTAAACCTTTGCAAATATACGCAACGCGAAATATGTGGACTAACAGTATAAACTAAGATTCGTAATGCGTAACACAATTTTGTTAATTTGGAATTCAGATTGTCAACGTGACAATTCCATTTAAGATTGTCTTGAATATGAAGACCTAAAAACTTTGTATTAGTAACAGTTTTTAATTGTGTTCCATTTAACGAAAGAGAAACTTGGGGTAAAGATTTTGTGAAATGACAGACACGGTTTTGTCAGTGTTTACAATGAGGCGATTTGCATGGAACCAAGTCGAGAGGGTAGACAAAACTTTTTGCGCATTTGCGTGTTTACATAGTAGATTAGTCATCGACGAAAAGAACCATTTTGCAATCTGACGTGGAAGACATGTCGTTCACATACAACAAAAAGAGTATAGGGCCGAGAATTGAACCTTCGGGAACTCCGCGAGTTAGTGGCTTTGTTTCTGAAAGGCATTGCTGAAGTACTTTATTTTTAGTATATGATATTTCGACCTGTTGATATTTATCTTTTGAATATGAAGTCAGGCACTGATGCGCAAGTCCACAAATGCCAAAAGATTGTAATTTTGAAAGGAGAATTTCGTGATCAATGACATCGAATGCTTTACATAAATCAAGAAAAACACCCTGAGGATTTTTTCCATGGTCAAGAGAAGTGGTAACATCATTTAGGAAAGAAAATATGGCGCTGGTGGTGGAAAAGAATTTCCGAAATCCGTGTTGATTGTATGAGAGTATGTTATTTTTTGATAGAAAATCTACAAGACGCTTATAGAACAATTTTTCAAGGATTTTTGAGAAAGTGGGCAGTAGAGAAATTGGTCGATAACAC
Organism: Laupala kohalensis; assembly: GCA_002313205.1. NCBI lineage: Eukaryota > Metazoa > Arthropoda > Insecta > Orthoptera > Trigonidiidae > Laupala > Laupala kohalensis. Next base: position 63,105 of record NNCF01126836.1, on the reverse strand, counting down.
TAATATTGTGTTTGTTTCCTTTCTTGTATAAAGGTTTCACTTTAGCTCTCTCATTATGTTGGGAAATACTCATTATGTTATCATAATCCAAAATTAATCAGCTTCTGAGGTTTCCTAAGGGAAGGATTTCTAGGACGCTTGGTGTGACTAACCTCCTTCTGGTTAGCGACATTTAAGCTAGTGAGAAAACAATAGGTTCTAAAAATAACTTATTTAATTCTAAAATTGGATTAAGTAAACAAATAAATATTTCATGATTCTCTGCACAACACATTTACACACGCACTCATTCCATTAATTAACTTAACATCAATACAAATACACACACTGATACTGACCCTACTTTCCATAATAATGATTTTAACGATAATATTAAATGGTCTCCTTTTAATCATTCTTCTCAAGAGTTTTATAAAAAAATTGTTAATAATGTTGACTTCGTATTTAAAGTTCTTAGCTCTGATTAGTTATTACAACCTATTTATGTTTTGAACACTTATTTCAATACAACATTTTAAGCAGACAGCAAATTTCACATTCCTCGTGCGATGATCTGCTTGACTCATTACGAAGTCGCCTCCGTGTTGCGTTTCCTTTCCTGCAGAATGAAAATCGTCCTCCCCTCTGCGAGCAGAGGAGTCTACCACTTCCTGGAGCAGCTTCCATGGTTATTGAACATCCATATTTACTCTACTGAACATTCACCAAGTTATTTAACACTGTCTCTGCACTATTATGCGAAAAGGTCTAATTCTTTTTCCGAATCCGAACTCGAGGCCACTTGTAACAAATCAGCGTCGTGTGATGAAATGAGCCTCTTCATTTCTCCGTCCGGTCCAGAATTTGATTTTGGGAGGGGCGCATGAAGATAAATACAAGGGGATGCATGTCCCTTCGAATTTTTTTTTCAAAATACCTTCTTGAAACTGCAATTTAATAAATTCCTTTACATAAAAAAACATTAACTTAAATTGAAGTTTTCATAAATAACCCTGAAAAAATTACGTTTCTGAAATAATTCGTGTTCTGGACTAAATTTTTCCTACTATTGTAAATTTTATTGCTTCATATAATACCCCTTTTTTACTACCTGACTCTCTCTTAAATAGAGTGGAAAATTCCATGATATTGGCCAAACTTCTGCCTTTTCGTCGTCTAAAAAATAAGTCTCTTTTTCTAAAGAATTTCGTACTGCGTAGTTCCATGTGCATCTTTGTTTACCAACAAATTTCGTACTGCGTAATTCCTGACCACTGAACCACCCCCTCACCGCAGCGAGAACCTACATTATTTTTGTTTTTGTGTTGTAGTATTTGTAAATGGGAAATGAAGTGTGTGGTTGAAGCTCATCTACATGAGGCGATAGGAGGTGGGTGGTAGGGCTATCGTGAATAGGTGGGCCGGTTAGCTGGGTTTATCTACAACTTGCCCCAAGCGGTGTTAGTAGTAGTTAGTAACAGCAAGAGTCAGTGATACTAGGAACAGTAGGTGGATAGTTTTTCACTTTCTTAGAAACTCGTTCCCAGTTCCTCGACCATCTGGCGTAGGTTTCACATTCTCACACCTCAGTTTCTCTTCTGTTCTTCTAGGTGGATTGAAGGACGATTTACTTTCCATTTGTCACAGTTATATGTGAACTGGGACATAGAAGTGAAAAAGCTACAATTTTTTTCCGATCCGCCGGGAATTGAACCAGGAGTGATTTAGTGGCGAGCAAACATACAGACCGGAGGGGTTTCCTACATTTACACAATAAACAGCCCGTTTCATTGCTTTGCGCTGAGCTTTTTCTCTCCTGAAAAACTGCTTACGCACATCTCTTCCTCAGTATTCGTAAATAAAACATTATAACATTTGAGTTTGAAAAGTACGACGTGAAAATGTATATAAAGATTTATTAAAAATACCTTCATGTTTAGCCAAAGTAGTAAGTCCTACGTTTTTGACAATTTAACTTCCGTAAAATATATACTGTATCTCCTCGAGATTCTTTGAGCTAATGCCTAAAAGGTAATGTTTTGAGATGCGTATATGATCTACAATGAGATAGTCAGGAAACATTTACACTCGTTCTTAGGTCACATTTCACTAAAATAATTACCTATTATTTTTTCTCATATTTTTGGGGGAAATGACGATGATCAAACCTTAAGTGTGACAAAACTGAACTGAACAATTAGAGGGGCTTCTACCCCATCCTATGAAAGCAGGATCTGCGTCTCCTCACACCAAACCAATTTTTTAAATATAAAATTAATGAATGTTCAAATTCCATAATCATGCTCGAATTTTCTTTCCGATCAATAATGAATTTTACACAGAAAAATAAAATGAGACATGCTGTCATTTTCTCCCCAGCTGCACGATATTTTGATTCAAAAATCCCTATTTTCCTGAAAGTCTCAGGGTAATTCTTTTCTTCGTTCAGAACCATATGGTGAACCGCAAATATTTTCCATCGCTGTGTAAAATCCCTGAGGGGGTGCCAACTCCCGTGCACATAAAACTTCCAGCGTCAAAGATCGTTCTTTTTGTTGTGAGTAGTGAAGGAGACGTGATGCCCCCTCATTTCTTTCATCAGTCAACGTTAAGACTCACACGGATGTGTTGAACAGCTGTAAATCATTGGATTACTGCTGTAGCACGTGGCAGGTTGTGTGCTCTTCTCCAGCCGAAAAGACTCATACAACCCAAAGATGGAAGGGCAACAATTCAAAAGACCAAGTCACACTCAGTATGTGCCCCCCTTGAACCCTTTGGACTTCGACGTCTGGGGTGTAGTTGAGAGGGACGCCAATAAGCATTCACACAACGTTGCGACTCTCAGGGAAGCTATTGTATGACAAAAATTCCCAGAACCCACCTCATTACTGCCTGTGGCCGACTTAGACAGCATGTAGAGGCTGTTACAGCAGCTAATGGAAGTTTCAATCGAGTGATGTGCATTGTGTATGTATTCTCTTGTACATTCTTTAAATTGTAATTAAATGCTCTATCTCCGGTGATTGCTTTTACCCGCGAACTTCAAAGTTCTCAAATACTTGACATTCCCTGAAACTCAGGTCTTATAGTAACAATATCAATTTTTTACAGCGAAGAATAATGAATTGATGAAATTTATATCACACGAATTTTCTATAACATTTTTTAGATGGAGATAGACGTAACAAACGTCAGTACCTTCCTCGTCGACACTATATGGCACCGACATTAAAGTTAAACGAATTTCTTATTCTTACAACTATTTGTATATAAAAGGGCATGGAATATTGATGAAGTTGAATATTAGAATGTCTCATCTTTACCCACCGACTTTTACAAAAACTTTGCATAAATTTGTATCGCGCGAAAACTGAACGAAATATCAAACTTTGAAGACTATTCTTGTGATTCGGTATAAGCATTAAACTAGGGTGCATTAAACTAGGCCGAAAAAACAATGTTTTACATATAGTTCATTAGGAAATATGAAGGAATACTTATGCTAACAAGCATACCTACTATGTGCGTACTAGAATGTAGGGTACCATACAATATATCCCACACCATAAACTCAGGCTGAGATGTGTAATGAAGACTTCAAACTGCTCGTGGTGCTTCCCCCGTTGCCTCCTAACACGAACCTTCTGGTCGACGCCACTAGGGTAGAAACGAGATTTATTACTGAAGATGACCCCTGTCAATCTACATTGCCTCAATGTCCATGGTTCATGACATCAGACGAGTCAGTGATGATGATGCTGTCATGTAAAGAACAGCCATCCTCAGATCGGTGAGCAACGAACCTTATAAGTATAGTGTACTCTCCTGCCAATGGCATTTAAAGGGTATGATGGACTTAGCGGTAGATCCCGTTGAATAGCACTTATCTTTGCCGTTGGATCAGTTAGCGAGTGGCAGACAATCTGTTGGTCCTGCCTCCTTGAAGCGCAAGGCGGATTTCCAGATCCTGGCTATCGTGTGCATGACTTCCTCTGCCCATTGCCACCAAAATATGAAGATGGTGTCCGCACGGCCGGTGTGGCATGCAATACGATGGGATAATCCAGAGTCCAGGATCCCCAATCCAATGCTGTCCCTCTGGAACACATCTAACTACTCGTACTGGTAGTGAACACGTCGCCGAGGAATAGTGTACTTGAAGGCGGTGTTCTCACCACGATACCACATCATATCAGCTGGCACATCTATTGGAAGTCTTAAAATCGTTCGGTGAAACAATTGCCTACTTCCCCGTGCTGGACAACCAGCACGCGACCAAGTTTGAAGAGGGAAGCGTAATCTAAGTTCATTTTGGGGGATGTACCAGTCACGTTTGTATTGGAAGAGCGTAGATTTGCTTAGGACGCACATGTTTGCGTCCTTGTGTGTGTGAATATAATGTAAAAACTCGAGCATTTCGATGTAAAATAAGGAAGATTTTCCCGATTACCATATTTTCTTTACACACTGCTAACCATTAAAGCTGCTGCGACAGGATGGCAAGCAGATGGCAACATACTTCGATGGGCAAAGTTCAAACTAAAGGTTCAACTAGCTTTGAAGTACGAAGATCTGCAGGCACAAATTAGCCCCCAGAGCTGGGGCCTCTTCCAACATTAACAGAACGGTACATAAATCCACGCGGAGAGATAATGGTACATCAATTTATGCGACATCAACTTTAATTGATTTAATCAATCATAAGGCTGGCAAGTAATAGCGTACCAATATCTCGGCATCCCATGACCTTTCTGTATGGTCCTCCTGGACTCTGATTCGATATTCGCAGTAAGTCATGGGATCCCTTTCCTTCACTAACATATGGTGTTTGTTGTTTAGCCTAGCCTTATTATTCCCAGTTCATTGGGGTCGGCGAAAGGGGATGGATATGATGCTTCGTTAATTGTAGCTGGGGAATACTCATGGCGCCGGATGCCCTTCCTGACGCGCCTCCCCTGAAGCGGTGATTGTGAA